>JAODUH010009946.1:0-29832 GCA_027564835.1 Typhlichthys subterraneus
TAGCTTAGTTTGCTACATTTCTTTTGGGGTAGCTTCAGTGTAGTTAAGCTTCATTTAACGTAGAGTAACTGGTAGCTGGTAGCTTAGCTCACTATATTTTCATTAACTTGCCCAACACTCCAAATAAAATTATAATAATCCCATTGTGTTTCTAGTTAATTGTATAAGATTTCAAACAAAGATTAGCATTGTAATTAAAAAAATGTGTTAGTAACATACTGATGAAATCAACAATGTTTTTCATATTCCATCTTCATTGTGTAAGGACTTTGTAGCACAACTTTTTGAGCCTCCAAGATTTTACAAGTCTTTGTCTAAGAGCCCCGTTTTTCTGTGGATGCATTTGCTCAAACATTATTTGGTACTGGATTCCATTTCACCTTCAACTTATTTTTAATGACTTAAAATCTACAACTATCTCTCAACTGCACAATGATGCATATAGGAATTGAACGTCACCTAATTCTGCTATAGGCATTCTTTGATATTTCACTGTTGTCTAAATATGAATATATAATATTTGGACTATAAAAAATACCCTTTACTGTGTGTTCACACAGGCCAATAATCAATTTAATATTCTCTTGGGAACTAATGTTTGGTTGGAACCATTGTACGGTTGTGTTATATAGAATTCTCCTGAGCGGACCACTGCCGACAAACTGCATCATAGCTCATTAATATAAAGTTTATTTGTCTTGAGCTTCTCTCGATGCTCCTCGCCGCCGAGCTACGCTGGCTCCACATCATTCAGTAGACAATGAATGACTTCCGGCCACTTCGACGCTCTGGTCACTGGCCGGTGTGAACGCAGTTACACTGAGATTTGACTAGGAAAACAGCAATGTAATCAACATTTTGCCTACTAAACGCTGTTGATTATTACTATTGGTTACTGTTCACATTATTTTGTTTACCTGTTTACATCAGTGCTCTAGCTCAGTGATTCCCAACCTGGGGTGATTTTTTCGAAAGACTAGGCAGTGATTTACAAAGAGTCACGGAGGCATCATTTGAATTTTTGCTATTAATTGCCAAGGCTAAAAAGCCACACAAATTTGGAGATGGGGGAGGGGGGGATTATTTTTGTCAAGTGGGGGGGCTCCAAGGGGAAAAGGTTGTTAACCACTGCTTTAGCTGAAGTTACATCTTCTGATATTACAGATGTATGAACTCCCCCCCTCTCCTTCTCTCATGTTAGGCTGTTTTAGGACAGTTCAGTTATACCGGTACTGTAGAATCAGACCTCTATGATAACACACGAGTAATATGGCCTACAAATTAACGCTGTCATATCGATGAGTTTGTAGAGCAAGGCGGCAGCGGGGGTAAAATCCCAGCAAAATGTTTGATCATCAGGCTATATTGCTTATAGTCTATGAATGCGCGAGAGGGAAAAGGAAGCGTCCGCTGGTGTTCCAGCATGCAGAGCTTTTAACAAGGCAGATAGTGACAGATCAGCGCAGCTGCATGCTTTGTGTTTGCACATGTGATGTAGGCGAAATTAAACTGAAGCTCACAAGATCAGGATGGTCTCGCGAGCTTCAGTTTCATTTCGCCGTGAGAATCAAACAAACAAACAAACAAACAAACATTTTGAATGTGTACGAGTAGCAACTGAACTTTCCAATCAGCGTTTTTTTTTCAGAATAATTGGAAGCCAACATTATAAATGAAATAAGCATGAGTGTGTCCTACCACATGCAGGTAGGGTCAGACATATTTAACTAGGAGAAACTCTTTTCCATTGATGGTGTTAAACTCCACAAAAAGGATCCTCGCATTTTATCCCAAGAGTCTAGTAGTGAACCTTGTTTTTGGGGGACTGTGACAATAATAATAATTAATCAAATTGATTAATATAATAAATCATTTGAAAAAACATTTTCAATATCATATTAAAGGTCACAAGAGAAATATATCCCAGCAATGCAATTCAATGTACCTGCAGTAAACTGACAACAGGACATGAACAATATTTTTGTATGTTCCGCCATATCGTGCTATTAGATGCTATAATCAATACACAACCCCCAGGAGAAGCATGTAATGCCTATTATGTGACATGCCTCTCAGGGTAGCAGCATGGCACTGACCTAGGGAGCTCTCAGTGGGGGTACCGTCCACAAGCACCACGTAATGAGATCATCCTGGGTGAAGTGAAGCTGAAAATGAATCATCTCCTCTCTATCCCCAAACGGCACCGTGGGCACATTTCTCCTGGACCTCAGACTCCAAGGCCATCCATTCCCCAACACACACAGGCCGGTGGCTTCACTCATCACAATCATAGCCCAGCTCCCACAACAGCATGCCTCCCTTTACCTAATCAAATCATAGCCAATACATGTCCAGGTATTGCTAGAAGACATATACTGTAGAAGTTAGCTACTGTATGTTGGATGCTCTCTCTGTGATACTCTAGGCACAAATACAAAATGTACATATTATGGCACAAATTGCACCAAACGTAGTCCAATCATTCATTCTAAGCAAAGGAAATAATAAATACCGGGCGGTACCTATACCTTTGTCAGTGAGGTAGATAGACGGGAAAACTTTGTGTCTTCGGGACATGTTTTCTGTTAAGAGGGAATGGCAATTTCATTTAAACCACAAATATATATTTGTTTTGACAAAGGCATCAGAGTATTTCTCTAGGT
The DNA here is from genome assembly GCA_027564835.1 of Typhlichthys subterraneus. Classification (NCBI taxonomy): domain Eukaryota; kingdom Metazoa; phylum Chordata; class Actinopteri; order Percopsiformes; family Amblyopsidae; genus Typhlichthys; species Typhlichthys subterraneus. The sequence goes on from JAODUH010009946.1 coordinate 2,664, forward strand.
AATGAAATCACAATGCACATCAGTGAGTGGGGCTGAAAGATGGCAGTGGTCCTAATCCATTAGACCTGCCTGCCTTAAAGCCATTTTTATAATGCACTGATATTTGGACTAAGAACGCTGATGAATTGTTGCTAAGAGAGGCTTTTATAAATCGGCACAAACAAACAGAAACAAAAGAAAAAAGAGGTGCAATGTGGCCCTGAAAATAAAGCCAAATATATCACAACCCGGTAAGTATATTAGAAAAATACGGTTTAAAGGTTTAGAATAATCACAGATGTCAGAAGCTGTTTTTCATCCAACGATGTTAGAAGTTGTCCTGAAGATATGATGGCTCAGGGGGATCCTCTGATGGATGGCCCAGGGATGAGCCCACTGTCGCCTTGATGGGGCTGGGTGAAATACTACAGGTCATGGGGCCAATAAACACACACTGACACTGGGAGAGAGTCAGGAGTGCCAAACCACCAGGACAGGTGCGCACACTAACAAATAGGCCTCTGACCAGATGACCTACTCTGGAGGGTTATGGAAGCATGTTGGTCTGAACAAAAGGGCGAGATACCAGCCAAGACTGCTATTCGTGATGGATGTCTCACTCTGCACACAAACACCCATGCATGAACTTTGCATGGCAAATGTAAAGATAAAAGACCAAGCGAAGCAGCACTGGAGACATATACATTAAGCCACTGGTTTAATGCAAGTGTAAGCAGCTCATCAAACGTTCATTGGTTCATTGCAACCCCATGTAGTGTGCACTGCATTAATCATGCTGAAGCTTGCTAGGATGCTGTGCTTATGCTAGTCCATAGTTTTTGCCAGAGGAGAGTTGGAAATTCTGCTTAACAGCAAGGAAATTCTTTGCGTTTCATGTACACTAAATCAATCAGTTATTGTTGTTGGTTGCACTGGTTTACAAATCCTGCTGAGTTTACTGTACGCATTAACACACTTAAAGAGATATGAGATGTAACATGCTTATCAAAGACGCCTGGACGTAGCTGGTTGAAAATTGATTTGGAGTTCGCTAGTATCGGGCACTCCACAAAATGTTACTGGCATTTACAGGGGAAATTTCATATCATTGCTCTATAAAGTTCTGTGCAAGCTAAGCATTCTGCATTTACAAAATCTAAAGCTATATTACAAGGCCATTTGTTGAAATAGCCGACTGCAGATATGAGATTCCCAATCTCCATTTCCCATGGGATCTCTTTCAATTACATTCTCTCAAAGACTTTCAAAGACTGATATTATATTATGCTAACATTTCATAAAATGCAATCGCATTACAAAAGGCAAAAACATCACTATATCTTTACAGAGATAAAAGTTGTTTGCTGATTTATGTTTAAAATATCTTATAGAACACCTTTAACAATTAAGTACCTCTATTGCGAAATTCTATTTTGAATGCTTCACTTACTTCACAATATCTTTAAATATACTGTAGATTTGAAATGCATTAATGTAAATGCAAATTAAATCACTTTGCTTTGGATCAAACAGTGTTGGGTTAGCCTGGTAAAAACAAATCCTAGTTTTGCAAGCCCAGCCTCTATGATTTACTTTGCTCACCCAATACACTAGCAGTTGGCAATATGGGCAAACATGGATACCACAGTATTTTTACAACCTATACCATTTTCACAGTATATTACTTTTAATTTTTGGCGTGCCTGGGCCTTAAAGAGATACGCAAGGATAATTAGAAATTTCAGTCTTAAAATTTAATTAAAGGATGTAGAGGCTACCTACACCTATGATGAAAATCAACTTTCATTTGAATAGCAAAATATTCCCTATATTTATGTCAATTTAATGTCTGTCTGGCAATTTTCTGTGTGGAGTTAACTCGAGCATTGGGACGTCATGTCGCTACTGGACTATAAAAATCAATTATTATTAAATTGGTCACGATAAACTCCTCTTTTTGCTTATGAGCCTAACTGCTTTCCATTTGAGAATTGCTACCATTTTTTCAAAAAGTCGTAACAGTATTTGCATTGGTATTAACAGTAGGTGTTTTCTTAAAATACCTTATTCAAAATGTGTTATTTTTTACCGTATAGTTATTTTCTCTTATTTCCTTCTTCATAAAGTTAGTTTCGTACTACACCTGCGAAGCTAGCTAGCATTTGTTAACCGATTTGGCAGCAATCAACGAAAGGAGGAGTCCGTCAGTGTTGCTAAAAAGGTATGGTGACATTATTTAGTATTCCAAAGGATGAAAATCTAAAGAATGTATGTGGTGCTTTTTTGAACAGCCATGGATATATTGGTTAGTTAAATACACGCACGTGCGAGTGCAGCGACCATTTTCAGAAGCCTGGCAGCTTTTATAACTATCACTGTAGCCTATTGTGGATGTGTTTTACCGTACCGGTATCAAAGTTGATTCGGCACTGTGAATATGAAACTGTCTTTACCGCAGTCGGTGTATTGATTTAGGTTTTGGCGAAAATGTGCGCCTTGTTAACCGAGCTGTGCCTACTCTCCAGGCTACGGGTACTGGTACTACCTGTAATCATCCTTCCCCTCCACTGACTCACGGCGAGCACGTGAGCTTTCTGCTGAAGCCTGGACCACGCAAGTCCAGATGTTGGACGGGAAGGCCTGGCTCGCAGTCTCTGTTGAGGTCAGGACTGGCCAGTCAAGTTCCTCCACATCAAACGTGCTCATCTTTATGGCCCTTGCTTTCGTCATGTTGGAACAGGAAGGGGCAATCCCCAAACTGTTTCCACAAAGTTGGGAGCATGAAATTGTCCAAAATATCTTTGTATGCTGAAGCATTAACAGTTCCTTTAACTGGAACTAAAGGGCCAAGCCCAACCCCTGAAAAACAACCCCACACGCCATAATCCCCCCTCCACCAAACTTTACACTTGGCACAATGCAGTCGGGCAAGTCATCTACCATTCTCCTGGCAACCACTAAACCCAGACTCATCCATCGGATTGCCAGACAGAGAAGCGTGATTCGTTACTCCAGAGAACAAGTCTCCATTGCGTTAGTGTCCAGTGGCAGTTTGCTTTACACAACTGCATCCAACACTTTGCATTGTATTTGGTATTTGGCGTGGATGCAGCTGCTCGCCATGGAAATACATTCCATGAAGCTGTCTACGCACTGTTCTTGAGCTAATCCAAAGGCCACACAACGTTTGGAGGTCTGTATTGACAGAAAGTTGGCGACTTCTGCACACCTCAGCATGGGCTGACCCCACTCTGTGATTGTATGTAGCCTACCACTTCGAGGCTGAGTTTATGTTGTTCCCAATCGCTTCCACTTATAATACCACTAACGTTTGACCATAGAATATTTTGTAATGAGTAAATATCACAAATTAACTATTGCACAGGTGGCAACTAGGGATGTTCCTAGCGACTAATTTCCCTGTTGGTTAAACAAAAATTACAATTTAGACTAGTCTAAAAAAAAAAAAAAACATCCAAATTGATTTCAATCAGGCTAAACATTGTTAGCTTGTGTACAGATCGACACGGCTATTTTGTCTCAGTGGGTGGAGATCACGTTTTAGCTTTCCCTTTATCCTCATTTAAGAAAATAATATTCCGACCGCTTCATGTTCGGAAGATGAACAGCTACAGCAGCCTACGGTACAACAGTGTCAGAGTGCCCATACAGCTCTGTTATTCACAGGCAGTGGGAGGAGAGCGTTACTATATACTCACTATATATTGATTCTTTCTTTCTTTTATTCTGAGTGGAGAAAGTGGCAACATCAAAGTTTGCCGGATATAGTTTTGTCCCTGCTCCCTCGCTACTAGCAACCAGGAACACATGTAAAATCAAGTGCTACCAACCCAACTCGCAGCGTCAACAGATTGGTTTGCGTATTTTATGTACAGGCTGTGAGGCAGGAGAGACTGACTGAGCCACTACTACACTATCACAGTACCACGCTTGAATTCAGTGAGCTCCTGAGAGCAACCTATTCTTTCACAAATGTTTGTAGTAAGCAGTATGCATGCCTAGGTGCTTGATTTTATAAACCTGTGGCCATGGAAGTGATTGGAATACCTAAATTCAATGATTCGGAGGGGTGTCCCAATACTTTTGGCAATATAGTGTATATTCTTGTTTCTGTAACTATGTGCATTTGTGCTATAAATGTGTAACTTACCTGCATTTCCTAAGCTTGCTCAGAAGGTTTGTGTGGTGCTACAAATGAACAGAACAACATTTTTTGTAGTCGCTGATTCAGTGTGAACAGCTGTTCACCACAAACAAATCACAATAATTGTGCAGGTGGTCGGACTCGGAAGCATACTGCAGTATAATTAACAGTTTGATCATTTTTGAATTGCTGAGCACCATTTGATCATTACTTCTATACTGTATGTGGTAGTCATAACCACAAAACATCTGCAAAGCTTTCAAATTGCATGTTTTTTTAAACTCTTGTTTTTTAAGAAATTATGGTTTTGGTGGTACAAATCTATGTGGGGGTAATCATTGATAAAGAAGCGGTCCTCGATTTGTATGCCAAATGTAATCTGGTTATTGTTGGCACTTTGCAATAAATTGATGATACGGCACAATAACCAACATTTTACAATACAAACTGCAGTCATTAGAGGTTTTCTTATTGTACAGTACCAAGAACAACACTGTAAATCCCTCCATAATATTACACGTTTTCAATCCGGTTTAATGAGCAGTCAGAATATATTTTTACCCATCAGTTGGCAAGACTGAACAGGACATCCACTAATGTACTACTATTTAACTAGTGTCATTATAACTGTCTATAACTCAGAATTTGCATTTTCAAGACCTCTAAACACATTTTCCCACATGATTTTCCACCTTATGTCAATATAATCTAAGAAAGAGGTTGTCAAGTGTCTGTTATGACACTTCACAAACAAGCTATCTATGATGCACAGGTGTCTTTCGACTAAAAGTTGATTTGTTACAGTGATCTAAGCCCAATACATCTGTTTAAACACCTGTCAGATTCTGCCTGAAAGCCAGCAGGCACAGGTACCAAATTTGCTGCAGCATCTTGGTGGATTGTGCAGGTGTTGGACCTAAATGTTTATTTCTAATGTTTGTATGTAGAAATGGAGATATAGTCTTTCCCCTAAAAGTACTTTGTCCTCCATGCAGATGCTTGTCTTAAATATTACAGAACAGAAGTTATAAACGATTATTGGTAATCAAAAAGTGCAAAAGATTTCCTATTCTGTTGAATATATGATAACTGCGATGGAAAGTGATTTTGCGGATGAAAATGATCTGCCTCTGAAAATGAGGCGTTATCCAATTAGCGTGTTTCTTTGAACAGGGGAAGCCAGGACAAGAGTCTGCAGGTAGCGCCCCGACGTGGCAGCGTGCCGGCAAAAGGATGGCCTGATAACACCCCCGGACTTGGGTGTGACACTTCCGAGCAAGACAAAGACAAGGGGAAACGTGCTGAGAGGATTTGATTGCTTGTGTGCTTGGAATTCACTTGTCACAAAATAAACAGAATTATTTTGGGGTAGAATTAGACCCCTGTTATCTCTAGGTTTTACAATACATATTGACAAGTTGAATGTTTATAAATAAGTCTACTTCATGATTGTTAAACTTTTGTTTAACACTCTTTTTCTGAGATTTGGCTATTCCATTGCTATTGAGTGTTGCAACTATAAATGCTGGAATATAGGCTTCTCGCCATCTCTCCGTGTCTACTCCAAGTTTAAAGGGCGGTGCCAATCGTTGATTATGCCATCAGCCACAATTTTAGTACATCCAATGTAAAATGCTATGGCACTATCTGCGGTCTGGCTGCACGAATGTATTTATATTAGGCCTAAGTGTCTCAATTAAATAAAATAGGCACAATTTTCTCTACAAACATTCATGTTTAAAATGTAATGAAAGATAATGCATTTCTTAGGAAATATCTGAGAGTACTGCTTGTAATTCCTAGAGCACAATACAGATTACTAGCCGAAATCTCGTCTGAATTACAGGTCTGGGTTAGACAGGGTTAACCATGCATTGTTAGCCTTGAATAGGGCTGAGTGTCTAGTCTACACAGATAATCCTGTAGTGTTAGAAGGTTACAGACCCCAACTTGAAGCCTTCAATCAGGCTAGTCAGGAATAATCAAACCCATTTGATATTTATCACTTCCAAACGACCAGACTGTTGTAGTGTGGGATGGTCAGAGCCTGAACACACATTTGTGATGAGAGAGCGCACAGATAGAATATGCTTGGTTTTTCATAACACTTGTTAACTCACTTGCTAAATGAGTACAGAAATATCATGGTTCTCAGTGAGGGGTATGCAGATCTACTGTAGCTCAAACTTTAAACAAAACAGCAAACCAATAGCTTTTCAGGAATAAACATATTTAGTGGAAGATTCTTTGCCATTTTAAAAGCAGCATAGTTTGTTCCAGGCTTATAGTTACATTTTACAGATGCACGTATAGACAGCACTTTGAGTATTTTTACCACATGGAAGCAGAAGAGATGAAAGTACCAACCAGTACAGAGGGTACAGTACTACATGGCAATTCCATTTATATCCCTCAAAGCTCTGACAGATTTATTCATAAGCCAAACTTCTGCCAAGGAGCAATACATTATTGCAGATCATTGAAAGGTAGCAATTAGGTTAAGGAAAGCAAATTACACATCAAAACAAATCAATCCTTTGGCATGGACAATTTACAACTTGCAACCTCTAACTTGACTCCACAGAGATAAGGCACTTGCCTCAGCATTTAACATTAAAGTTATTTCTGAGAGATATCAATCTAAGAGAGAGTCCGATTTGAAATGCATTACATATGTAAGAATAACCGGTTATAAGGTTCCTTCTTCCAAAGGAACTAGCAGAGTACTAGAATTGACAGTGAAACATGGAGCCATGTGTCTAAGGGATGTTGCAGCATGTCAGAAATAATTCTGCCTGATTGTTACAACACAGCCTCTACCACGTACCCTCCATATCAGTGGGTGAAGGTCAACCGGTCAGACCTGCTTACCTGCTCTTCTGCAGCCCAAATTAAATGTCCTCACACTCACACGCAACATGCAAATGTCCTTTAGATATCACCGGGACACAGAGGAATGGAACTATATCCAAATATGTAAGCAACTGTTAAGCTATTATAGTATTATTAGTATTGTAACCAGGATGTGAGACATTGTTTAGAATTGTTATATTGAAGAATACTTAAAATGTATCTTCTTTATATGACAATTAAGAAAAACTGTAGCTTCTTAGCTATCAAAGTCAAGGACACTAACCCCTATTAATAGATATATTTTAAGCACTGTCTGTAGAGGTTTGGGACCCAAATATACAATACACCTTATTTTTAAACGTTAATGAATAGCTTTAAATGCTGTGATCATCAATTTTATAGTAAAACTGTAAAATGCCACATTGTCATGGCAACTGACAGATTCCTGCACAATAGCAAGGATGTGTGAAGACGATGCATACATAAGCCGTAGCACCTGCAGCTTAGAATTCCCATATAATATACACAGGCTGAGGTAAAACTGGGATACAGTAATACACCTGAAAATCATCAGCTCTGGATGTTAAGCCACCCTACTGCTCTATTGATCACTGTTATCACCACTCCTGTCAGTGAAGATTACATGTCATTGAAAGCTGGCTACCAAAAATCAGACGGACATACTGTACACAATAACCATTCACATAAGTGTCTGTTATCATTCTGAAGCCTTCTGTTTCGTAGCCTCACGAGACCATTCTGATCTCGCGAGCTTCAGTTTAATTTCACCGTGAGAATCAGTCTGGAAAGCCTAGGAATCATTTTGAATTTGTCCGGGTAGCAACTGAACTTACCAATCAGCGTCATATTGATAGCTATACGGGTGTGATTTATGTGTGCCTAAAGCGAAAACGACCAGATGGTTCATCCAATCAAGTGCAAAATATTTCTTGAAAGTACCTACACTACGCTAACAGTTTCAACGGCTCCCCAGATGGATTTGTGACAACAATTAATCTGGCATGTCAGGTTATCTGTTTCTTACGCCACAGAACACTGCTAATTGCAATATTCTCTCGTGCATATGCTATCTAGTTCGCCTGGTTAACATTATTCAGATTTCTCTGCCTCTTTACTTTGTTTTACAAATTAAAAAGTGATTGGACATTCAACTAATCAGAACAAAACCCACATGATGATTTTCTGAACACATACTGTACACGTTATTGATTGATTAGGTTAACTATACCTAGATGTTAATTGGTTGGTGGTTCTTCTTTTTAAAGGTATAGCCAGCTATTGCAAGTTAATTGTAAGATAATACACTTTTTGTAAAATTCACCAAAAATCTCCTCGCATTTCGCTAGTTTACCGCTCTATGCGTGCTGCAAAAAAAAGCTGGTACATCTACACAGCCCTGACTCCGTAAATAGGAACATAAACAAAGTGGGGATCACCGCTCAAAAAAAAATTTCAATGTGTAGGGCAGTGAGGGATATTGTTTTGATTTGAGCTCGAAGGTAGCAAGCATTCTCGAGAATGTCTAACCTGGCCTTTAATTGGGAGTCCACAGACTTACAACACAGTACAGTACCTAAAGCAAATCCTATGGTGTGACTGAGCCATAATACTGCAACTTGGGATATGGTTGCTGTCTCTGAAATGGTTGTTTCTACAGTCAGAATATACAGAAAATACCAACCAATGTACTAGAAATTGACAAGTTTGGGCACAAGGACCTTAAAGAGTCCCTCATGAGACTAATCGTTTGGGCTGCAGAAATGTGGCAGGTTTATTAAGTCAGTGCTTAGTAATTAAGCCACAAAGTGGCATATTAATCATCATTGCATCAGTCTAAGTGACAGATGATATTGAATACATTTTGGGTACCACAATGGAAAGAAAGGTTCTAATGGGACATACAAGTTTACCTTGCCACAGGGCTTACATACACACATGCATATATACTGTATTTATATACATAAATACATATAAAGGCAGTGGTCTACATGTAGCCTATACCTTAACAAAAGGACAAGCTGTGTAGACTAATCATATTATAATTGCAGATATCGCTCAAATACAATATCAAGTGGTAGCCATCCATCTCTGTGCTCTCAAGTTAATGTTGATAAGCTAAATTATCAACATTAATTTGAGAGCGGAGATGGATTGTGATCTCACATACGCATGGACATACACGCATGTGCATATCCAACAGGAACGATAAGTGAAATGTTGAATGTACATCGGCCGCATGTTCATTTAACATTTTAAATAAATATGTCTTCCCAAAGAAAATTCAAAATGCGGGATTTGAATGGGACAGTGCATAAGAACGCATTCTGATCAGGGTCCATATCATGTTATTCACAATAAAATACTGATGTGTAACCGAGGTGTAGCCTAATAATCCTACAGTACTTAAATTATTTATAACTAGTCAGCAGTTGCATATACTGTATGGTGCATGGTGAAAACAAATAACCCGCTACAACCAGGTGGACGCGCAAATCCATTACTGTTGGAGTTGAAACATATCGCTACATACTGAATCCAAAAAAGTGAAAAATTCCAGTAGCAAATAGCGATATAGTGTCGCCACAGCGTGGTGCAGAAGCCAACACGTTCAACATCGACAGACCCAAATCGTGGAGGCTTTATGGGCAACGAAGCATAGTTTCAACGATGCTGTTAAATGTCTGCCTTGTAGCCTATATTTAACATGTGTATTAGAGTAAACTAAAGGGCATTAACATAGGCTACGTCTCTATGAAACAACATACATTCATAAATCCTAGACGCATGAACTTCATCCTTACCTGTATGTGAGAAAAGGCAAGAGGTGAATAGATTTCAGGCAAGAGTCAGGACGAGCCGCGTTCGCAGCTTTTGATGACAGAACTGTTCGTCGTCCAGCCTATTACAGAAACTCCAAAGCATGTCTTCGCTTTTTTTTTTACAAGAAAAGACTACGCGATAGCCTGCAGACCACACCCCCGTAATCAAACTATTTATAACAGTTTCCCTCAGCAATAACGTATGCGGAGTTTGTCGATATGTGCTTAGTGTCAAGTCTGCGCTACTTTGATGAATTACAACCGTTAATATAACATTGTTTAACATAATAGTGCTTTATGTGATTTACACGTGTGGTTCATTGCATAAGTTAAACAACAAACATGCAGCAAAATGTAAAATATATAAAAATTTTTATAAAATAATCTACTGGACAGAGTGATAATACCTTTAGAATAGCTAACGTAATTTCCTCTCAATCCATCATCCCTGCATGGTTTCAATCCCTTATTCCATGTTACCAAACTAATTTGTTTCCCTAATCTTGCTGTCACTGGACCAGCTCTGAAAATCTCTATTTTTATTATTTACATCAAATATCCCCACTCACAAGCTGTGTCTAAAATTTACTTGCTTTGCCTGCTTTTAAATAATATAGAATATGTTGCTTCTACCAATTTATTAGTTATTAAAAATAATTGTAAGTCTTCCCCTTTACAAAGCTCAAGCAAGAAGGTGTTGGGTTCCTGGTTTCATTTTAAAGAAATGTGGTCACTAAAGCAAAAAGATACATATGCCATTATCATTAGGCTACACATAATAACTCCAGGGGCCGGTCAAGAAAAGACATATCCCAGTGGAAGGTATCTTTCATGTCTACCCTACAGTTTTCACATCATTATCAATAGAGTCATCTCCCTCCTGTGAATCCTGCTCCCAAAATAGATAGGAAGTGGCATGTATGGGTCTCAATTTCATAATCTATGGAAAATCTTCTTAGGCTCCAGGAATATAAATGACACCAAGGGCAAATAAGCAATTATCTGACGCATCTTCATAATTAAAGTATTCATTTCATGTAATTACTACATAAGCCGATGGGACACCAAGTGTTACATTATGAACTTCCTGATATTGAACAACCTGTCGCATAGCACAGTAATATTAAACCCATATGACAAGAAAGGGAGATTTAACTGTCTGTTGTCACTTATTGTTTCCCACATTACTGGTTTACTTTTCAGTTCTGATATTAAAATTATTTCTTATTTGTGCCAGATAATTGTCTGATGGAAGCCGAATAAACTTATAAAATGTAATATAATTCAGGAAATTAAATATATTACAGGCATATAAACATACACCTGTATTCAACCTGTACTGTTAATAAAATAATATCTATTTTTTTTACATTTGATTTGTTGGTGATTTGAAGTGTTCATATACAGTAGATGAACTATATTAGACTGTTAGTCTATATGGTGTGCTTATACTGTAAGCCTGCATTATGGTGGTGGACACCATAATGTTCTTGATAGCTACAGTACGTCAGTCACTTTCTGCTCAAACCTGGTTGTTCTGCTTCACATTTTACCTGACAGATCTGTCAGATGCCGGGAATGCTATTTCACACATGATGGCGATTAATTATTTATCTAAAACATATACTGTATGTGTACATTTTTTCTCTAAATGTATTTTTGCATCAGAGAGATAAAATGCATTCATTGCATTTGCATTGATGCATTCAGAACCTTGCGTATATGCATAATATATAATAACGTATGTGTTAGTGTCTGTTAATGCATTACAAACAACACAAATAACACTGACGTTCTCATTTATACTGTATATGATCATGTTTTGTTTTGTATTTCATTTTTTTGTTTTTCTTTCTATTTTTTGAATATCGTACTTAAAGCATGTCATTAAGAATCTGATGTTAAGAAGTGTTAATTTTTACATTTAAAAGTCAACTCACTGAGTGACTGGCAAGGAAAGAAAAAGAGACAGATGGCGTTTTATGTCCAATTTGTCCTTAGTAAAATTATATTTGTAAAGGCTAAAGGGTAACAGCATACTGCATTGCTACTCACTGTTTTTGAGTCACTTCAGTTACATCAGAATTAAAAAAATATACTGTACTTAATACTTAATGAAAATGATCCAATGATAATAATAAATATTTGTCTATTATAATAACACAGCTTTATTTCCATATGTCTGAACATGTTTTGTCCTGTACAGTATGGGTGTAGTGGGGGTGCATTTTATTATAAATCATATAAAGCACATAACTAATGGATAATATATGCAAATATATTTGCCATATAGTACATGTATCTCATTATAAAGGGTAGGCCCAAAGGGGGCTATACAGGTGGTCAGGTACTGCAAAGATGGTGATGTCTAGTGCCAGCCAGTGCTGATAGGATTAGACATAAAGGGGTGCTTAGCCCCTAATGAGAATGTGATCTGTATGAAATTATTAAAATAGATGGTTATATTAATAGATAATAATTAAGATTATATATTTATATTATAATTTACACTATAATAGACAGCATTCATATAGTTTACAGTATATTACAGTATATTACAGTTTATTACAGTTATTACAGTATATTACAATTTATGGTAGGGCTATGCCCCACTTGCCCTTGTAAGAAAAACGCAGCTGCATATCTTGCAAGAAGGGTCTCATGCATTATTTCTTTCTTTCAAACTCAAGCAATTTGTTTCTTTTGGGGGGTCCTGGAAAGGATTTGAGGGGTGCTTGAGTACTCGAGCAGTCTTGGAGGGGGGAGAGGGGGACATCTGAGGGAGCACCCTATGGCATTGAAAGGATATGTGTTTTGATTTTTATCAAGTTCAAATATCAACCAATTTTCTGTAGAATCACTGACTACACCTTTAATTCACATGGCATTATTCTTCATTATTTTATTTATGTAATACCTGTTCTTCCTATGAAATGAAAACACATCTTTAATTTTCTATACAGTCTGTGGCAGTGAATAATGATTTATGGCAATTCTATACACAGGTCACAATCACATTTCAGTGGAAAGAGACAAATCAGAGATGCTTTTTATATCCAGACCTTTCAATCAGAATGCGACCTGTCTCTAATAAGTTACACCCGAGACTTGCTGTGTAATGTATGACCTGCCTCAACAAATTGCTTCACAGGGAACCAGAAGAGAATCTCCCTAGCAGGTCAAACCCTTGGAGACAGTGACTTCCCACTCTGTGCTACTGAAAGGCACTGCCTTTCCTCTACTCCATGCACATCTGAATACTGCACTAGAGGAAGATTAGATTACTGATTATTCTCCAGATAGCTTCACTCTCCCACCCCAGTACAGCTAAATGGCTCTAATTATCAGAGCATCAATCTTCCACCCTGGTTCTTATTAGTTTGGTTGATGTGGCTTTTATCGGAATATAGCTGAACAATGTCTCTGAACCACATTTCCCCTCTAATTGTCTCACATGGGAGAGAGTCTTCATGGCAGAGTTGTAATAGCAAACATTGTTTGTTAACCCACTTGTTTCCTCACTATGAAACCCCCCCCCCCATGTTTATAAAAAAATAGCATCAGAGGAAAACTGGGTACATTTGATACACACAATGGCCTTGATAGCTGCCCTGCAACAATCTGCAACAATAATTTTTTTGTACAACTTTTCTCTAGTGATATTTCCCAAAAAGCAATGAAGACAAAACCTTGACAAAAGACATGAAGTTAATTTGTATTCCAAAACTTATCCGAGTTGTGAATTGTGGAAATTAGTTTCAATAGGCTGTTGCTAATTCAGTTTCTGACAAAAGGCAAAACTTTGCTCCGATAAGGATGTTCTTGTTTATAGAGCTGGATTTTTCCAAAATTGGATACGCTGTCACATAATATGATACAATTGGTCTAATTAAAACTTCTAACTGCTGAAAAGGTTGGCTTGTCAAAGAGGAAATGGACAGTGTGACATTTTATCTTATTGTGTAGGCTATTTATACTGTAGCACATTTTTGCACTTACCTTTTGACCAGACTGTAACAAATGATCATGCAAAATTATCATTGTAGAAGATACATGTGTCTAGTGACACACAAGAATTTGGAACAGGTAAGTGGTCTCTAAGAATATTTACTTTATGTCTTGGTCTCCTTCATTTGGTCTCGTTCTCGACTGTGGTCTTGGACTCGACAAACATGGCTTTATACAGCTAGTAGCAGCACCCCTTAAAACACAACCTTACCTTGATTTGCTATTGAAAATGTACTTGCTTTGTTTGAAAACGGGGGAATTTCAGGGAGGTCAAGAGAGTGAGCTGTGGATGAGCAGAAATAAACGCAAGCTCAAGGAAGCCACTTGACTTCTTCTTTGTTCAGGAGAGGATGCTCGCCTCCTCGTGTTTCTCATCGAAAGAGGGTTGATTCTCTTCCAGCTGCAAAATAATCTCAGACAGCCCCTTTACAAACCAAATGCCACCAGTTTGTTTTTAGGCGAGCTGAAGCAGGCGGTGTCAAGTGGGCTACGTTTTATACACGTGCCCTACATTTGTAGTGGATGTGTAGAATGTGCTAGTCCACGTTTGATGGTGGATAATGCATCATATTGTCATGAAATGCCATCCGAGTGTCAGTGTCTGCTATGCTTCTTGCTATTCCTGTGTGAGTCTGTGTACGTACACACGGGTTGGTATAAGTAGGGTTTCTGAAGGATTCTGTACTGGTAAAGAGCTGTTTGCATTGGCCTGACAACATTAAGGACTTCATTCCCACATTGCATTTACATACAGGGCCTTCACAAAACATGCATGTGAAAATGGAAAGAACAGTAGTATACTCAAATGTTCAGTTGTATCGCATATATCTGCTCTAGTCTGAGTGGTGTAGAATGGAGTTAATTTATTATTATTAATAGTATGTTTCATACTTGCACATAATATACATTTTTTGAAATATATTATCTACAATTCAAAAGAATAACTGGCAATGTACCTTTCAGAAATTATTCAAAAGATTAGGAATTTATATTTAATATATATAATATGTGCTGTTCAATTGATCCTTGTATAGGTTTTGAAGAGCAAGGACATATTACAGCATACTCATACTGTATGAAATGTATTAGCAGAAATCTTCTATTTTACTTTGTGCCTTAGAAAACATACATCAATTCAAAAGCCCTGTATGTCTACAATGGGATATTTAATGAGGGAAATATTTCTGCTCAGAACCAATTTCTGCATATTTTGTGAATGTAATTTTGCAGACCAGTCACAATAGGCAGACATTCAAATCAAAGGAAGTGCAGTCCCCATCTATGGTATCGGCTAGGGGCATAAGTGGGTTATCGTGCCAACTGCTGCAATGGTGTGCAATGCTGGGACGAAGCGAGGTAGACCTGTCATGTCACCCTGCCTGATCTCGTGCTGAAATGTGGGTGGATAAAGAGAGGACAGGTACACACACACACACACAGCCACACATCCCATTGTGACATGAGGAGGAAAGACCCGGGCTCATTAACAGCTGCTGCCTGGACTGATCCCAGCATTGAGTCAAGGGAGTAACAGCTAACTCGTTCTATTACCGGGTAGAGAGAGCCTTCTAAAGGGCACGGCCATCTGTAGCCAGGCTCACTAAGGACCCCCGTGAAAAAAGAAAAGCGCTCCCTTTTTCTAAAGCAGGGCTTTTCATTCTGAGCATACAGTATACATGTTCAGCTAAAACCGTGACGCATATTACTGTTAGATTTATATATATACTCTATAAATAGTATTATCTTTATTATGTAAAGTGCACTCATATGAGCTAGAGATTGAAATTATTTTAAAAGTAACCGGAAATTATATATGTCGCCATATTTGGCCATATGCCAGAATAGGGCTTTTCACACCGTTAGTCCGGGGATAACGACAGTTTTAGAACGTTCTTAGCCCCAGGCAAAGAGAGTGTTAGCCCCGGGCTAAGAAAGAATTCACACTGTCACAATCCTGAAACATTCCAAAGGGGGCTAACCCTGAGTTTAGCCCAGGGATAGCCGGCCCTGCTCCAGAGCATGGTTAGCCCGCGATTTCAGGGTTAACTCAAATTCACTAAACACTGGGCTAATAGATGCCAGTGTGAAAAGGGGCTAATTTATCCCCTTTATCCCTTATAAGAGTATGCAAACACCCTATTGTGGTGTACAGTCCATCACCACTGTTTAAGAACACAATGAACCATGGATTTTAAAAGCCTAATAAACGACATCACATGACAAAACATACTCAGCTGGATGTATTGTTCCTATAAAGAGCTATCAGGCTATACAAGGTGAAAAAGTACAATGAAAACAAAAAACTTTCCCATAAATGATGTCCTTCTTCAAATTGTATTTCCTTCTTCAAACTAAACCCCCCCCCGATATTATTTTTCTCCACCAGTCCAGGGTTGTTAAAAGCTTCAGGACTCTATTGGATACCGTAGAGTAGACGCTGGGAGCCTTAAGACTATAGCCAATAGCATGTTCAGAGTTCAGTGTCCAGGAAATGTCAGTGGAATGCCGTCGGGACAGCTGAAAACTCAGTATCCAGTCTTGAGATGACATTTGTCCCCTCAGGACAAATGGCTGCACATGAAAAATTGATATGGGGCAGAAAATAGACTTTCAGTCAGATATAGAGGAAGGGTAACCATGGGGCTAGCGGGAATCCAAATTATAGCACAATTTACCCAAATTAATTATTCACTGGGTAGAAGCCTGATATCAGTACCTAGACACATTATTACAAATACAAGAGTTTGGGCTTGTTTAAGGGGATATCCAGAACAAAACTCATCAAGAATGACAGCTTGATTGATAGTGGTATCCTAAAGTGATTTGTTTGGCCTCTGCAATGTGCTAGCTCTCTGAAATCTGGCTAGAGAGCACGCTTCACTCTAAGTCATAGAGAATAAACAGCCTGTATGAAAACAAAAAATGTCTGAATGGCATTCAATATTGTATAAACTCCCTCTCACTTGTATAGTACTTTGCAGCGTAATAAGGTTCCAGCCTTGGTGACAGTACAGGGTTGATTGAATGAAATAATGACATCTTCAGCATTGCATTACGTTATGTGTATACATTAAATGCCACTGCTTCTCCACTCAGGGGAAATGCCCAACTTGCTTCCAAGTGACAGTGAGCATTAATAAGTTGCCCAGGAACCAGATTGCATATGGATCAGTGATCCATGCTTAGGGCAGATATAGATAATCAAAGCATGACAGTATAGGTTTTACATTTCAAATAACCCACGGTGCATTAACAGCACCTATTTACAGTACAGTGTAAGCACTGCTCATGCATTTTTAAAAAGCCCCTTAAGGTGTGGGTGACAGAAAACACTGGCAAGCAAAGCAAGAGGAATAACTAATTTCCCACGTTCACAATACGAAGCATAGTGATGGCACCCAGAAAAGTGCAGGAGAATGCATTATTAATGCACTGGTGATGCAATACGCAGGGGTCTTCTCCCCATGTGACCATTCATCTGCCTCTCTCATTGTAATCATATCGCTGATCCAGTTTCATGTTAGACGTTTAGCAGGCATCCTTATTCAGAGCGATGAGCGCAGGTCCCCATATTTAACAACCAAACGCAGAGAGACGATTACAGCCTAATAAACCAGCAGTCCAAAGATGCCTTATTTATAAAACGATATAATGCATATAATATACATTATATACACGTCTGTTGCAGCCTTGCGCCGTCCTTGTCTTTTCAGGGGCGACAACTCGCAGGAGATGAAGACACCGCTGGATCAAGTGTCTTCTCCTGCCATAAACCTGATGGCACTGGGAGCAGTGGGGAGCCGAGACACTGCAAATGAGATCGCACACCTGCCATGTATCCATCCGCACTGCTGCAGTTGTGTGTAGTTTGGGGGTCCCTGTGTCTCCTGCGTGGGGAGTGTGCGCGCGTGTGCACGCGTGCATGTGTGTGTGTGTGTGTGTGTGTGTGTGTGACAGTATCTCTGGTAAGCCTCCTCTGTGCCTTCTCCACTACACAGCCTTGTAATCTCATTACCCAAGTGTGTCTCATTAATTCCTGTCATGGTCGAGTGGCCAACACCACCGCTGCTGCTGTCTGCACCTGGTGGTAACATTGTCAAGCCAGCAGCAAGCTAGCCAAGGCCTTCTAAATGAAGATGGGAGGGCTAGGGGGTTTCTCTGGGGAGAAGGTGGCCTTTATTGCTGCAGGCACAAATCATTGATGAGACACCAAGTCAAACGGTGAGAAACAGTCTTGGAGTTTGTTTCATGAAGCTCTTCCTGAAGAATATGCATGGTGGATAACAAAATAAACAAAAAAACTAACTAACAAACAAATAAAAATAAAGAAAACATACATAGGCTATATATTGCACAATATTCATGCTTACCTATTCAGTACAAGTTAATACAGTTTACACATACTGTATTGAACACAAATATAACACACACAGTATGTATTAAGCAGCCAACCCATTAAGATTCAGGCATCTGTGATGTTGAAACATTAGTGCAGTATATGAAGACATATGGCACATGCTTAAAGCAAATGTACATGCATTTAACACACCACTTGTTGGACTATACATGGAAATCTGAAAATGTCAATCCTGGTAAAGTCTGGGGTATGGCTGGGATTGTGTAATGAGTGCGGTAATGATGCTTTAAACGTGTTTATAGAAATATAACTGCTTAGTGTATTGCTCAGCCTTTCATTGCATGGCACAATGACAAAATCCAATTTCTTTGTAAATGGAAATATTTGTCATACTGTGACTCCAAGGATTCCAACTTCAGTGGGCCGTTAAGGCTGTGTTTATGAATTTTGTTGTACAGATTGTAAATGTAATTAGTTTTGGCCAATATTATTTGTCCACAAAATAATAGAATGAGAGGAATTACAGAATGTGCAGTGCATATTTCAGTTGGTAGTGCTTTAACACTTAAGACTACACAACCTACAAATTACTACATTTTCACTAGACTGAAAAAATAATTGTATTATAAGCACATTAATAAAATAGATTATTCACTAATACTGCTAACATAACTGAATAAGAAACATACTTTTTTCTTAAAGAGACTCCAATAAATGTAACAAATACATGTAAACAGAAGCAATAGTGCACATCACAACAGTACATTAATAATAATCTTCTTTGCTCCAGGCAAGGCTTTGGTCTAGTCTTTGTATAGGGGTATTGGTCTAACTTCTGAAAAGGCACTGTCTCATCTGGGGTTAAAAGGTTTGTGCTATAGCCTGAGGCCAGACCTAGCAGTAGATATAAAAGTGATTGAGTAATTCATTAGAATCAGTTGTAGGTCTTATACGCATGAGTAATCAGGAAGAGGCACACTTTTATACTGTTTTTATTTCTTCATCATAGCAGGATTCATAGAAATTCACAGCAATTTGTCCAGTTGGCCTAACATTTGAGAACATGTCAGGTTACATTACTACTGAAACAATAATTGCTTTAGGGAACAAATAATGAGAAAAAAATAAAAATAAACATTCTATGCAACCTTTTGGGCATGTTTCCTGTCACTGAAACATGGTTTAATTATGTCAAAGCCATGAGATACATTGTGATTCTAAGGTCAAGCATATAAATATATACTGATGCCGCAAATTAAGTCTTGAGGGAGGGACATGCAGAACTGTCTCTATTAATAAGACACATTTTTCTATTTAATATGTAGTTTGACATTAACCCATATAGTGCTTTAAGTTTTTAATTGGAAACCAGAGAGAAACATTTACCTGTGTTAACAAAAGATGCTAAGATTTAATATGATTAAAATAAGGCTTTGCCTGAACATCCTGCAGGGATAATAGACCCAGGGCAGATTATGTACAGCTCTAAAACAATACTGTTGCAAGTTGACTTTTAACTAAGGTGTAAAATCTAAATTTGAATCTTCCAAATTAAACTTGGAGATGAATATATAATTGTTGGGTTCTGAGAGATTAAGAAGTATATATGGATAGGTTATATTGTTACATGAATAAAATGAAACGCAACCTACCATTTCAACTTAAATTGAAATACTAGATAAAGTACCTGGTACCAGGTACTAGCCCAATTGAAAAGCAAAAAACTAAAAAAGCGAGTCGAGTTGAGCTGGTACCAGCAGTGGAAAAGCGCCAATAGTGTGCATAAAACATGACAACACAAAAAAGTACAATAGAATGCATGAATGTTCCTATGGGGAAAATCAATGTAATGACTTCTTAAAGAAGCAGTTGTTTTGGACATTACACAACAATGGCGGGGCCATGGGGTCATACAGTATACTGTATAAACGGTCAGCCATGTTTTTTTGTTTACGTTTAGTGTTGTGCACCTAGAACGCTTGGAGATTGGAGATTGAATATCAACTAGGAAACATCCAACTTAAATTTCCGCTTTAGTGTTCACACAGCCACCCTGGATGGCGAGCCATTCAGCAACCAGTAGGGGTGGATAAATGTGATGACACTGAAGTCAGACGCTTGTTTCGACATGGCGATAGAGCTAGAATCATGGAGGAACAGTGGAGTGTGCCCAGTGCATGTTTTGTCTGGTTACATCAGGCTATAGCATTAGCCTACTGTAGCAGATTAATCCACATTTGTGTAAACGTTGTACATGGGCCAGATTGGGTTGATGATCCTCACGCAAGGTTTCCCAATCCAAAGGGTGATGTGGGGATATTCACATCAGTTGTTTTGTATTACCATACGACCAGATACACCACATTTAAGTTGTCTGTGAGCAAAGAAAAATACTCACTTATATTGGCTGCCTTGTCCATGCTATGCCGCATTAAGCACAAATGTAAAGGTACAAATTTAAGCTTTATAGGTTTGCTTCAAAACAGTATCTCTTGACAATGGTATTATCATTTACAAGTTCATATTCAGAGGGGTGAGAACCAGAGGGTAACCAGAGTAAGCGACATTTTGGGTGAAACGGAGATGTAAATCAAATAAAAGCTCTTGATGAGTTCTTATACTGCCAAAAGGGCACAAGTGAATTCTTTATGAATTTTGAGTTATTCATTAAAAACCAAAAGACTTAAATGCTGAACATACTAAGCTAGTTGGTGACAAAAGGGTGTAACTGCACTTATGCCCTTTCACCATGTATATTTGTAAAGCATGTGGAAAGGATTTTCTTGTTATATTTTTATTTGATCACAATAGTTTATTTTCATTAAACCGTATGTATTTATGTATGTTTGTTCATATTTTCATCAGATGGGCTTATGCATTTTGTTGAAAATTATTAAATGTTGCTACCAAAAAGGTGCATGTGAATTGTATAATTTTGTGTTGGCCCTCCTGTAAAGCTGGAGAAATGTCACTTTTGCCCCTCTGGTTCTCACCCCTTAATTTGCTTTTGCTGATATCTTGAGCTATTTGTTTTGATTCTTACTGTTTGCAAATGCTACTGAAATGCCAAGATATAATATGAATGTGAAAACCTTAATTATGTTATGTGGTATATTTAATTGTTGTCCTTTTATTTTCTTTACATGCATCATCATGCCTATCAAGACAATTCAAACCAAAAAGGTATAAGAAGAAACCATCAATACAGGAACTTGGCATATCAATAATCATTGGAACAGAGTAGAAGAGAGGGGAAATGAATGTAGGACAAGAACACATATTCAAGGTTAGCATGTTTATTCATCTTAGACCAGTTTGTTTTCACCTTACCACTGAAAGACCTCCTTAAAATGAGGTGTTATTCATTGTTGGCAGCCCTTAATGATGCATTCAGTTAATCAACCATTAATTCCCCAGTTCTGAGCAGTGTCTTCATACCACCCAGTGTCAATGCCCTGGACAGCTGAACATGGCACCTAACTGTGCCTTCATTAATATTTTAGTTTCTCAGACAGAGATGGAACAGACTGATTTGAAGACTAATATGTAAATATTAATCCATCAAGACAGTCACAGACGTTCCATTATGAAGTCAGTGGAATGTGTGTGTGTTTCATTTGGTTTCTCTCCACACGTACACCTCACATTCTCACGTATTATTCAAAATATTTCATGTGGTCAGCCAATTTGATGTGTAACACAGAATGTTCGTAACTGAGATCTTTGCCCTTTTCTGCTTAAAATGATTTTCATAAAAAATATAGGGCACTTTTATCTACACTTTAGTGTAATTTTTTCTTGAGATTGAATACATCTCAGTAACCAGGACAGATATCCAAAAGCTGTATGAATTCACCTTATCATAACTGTCCTTTATCAACCTCCATGTCTTCCCACTTTTCACCCACACTGAAAAGACAGTCAGAAAAGGCACAAAAGGAATTTAACAATCTGCCCATTCTGTCTCGTATATCACATAAAGAAAGAGGGCTTGTGATTTTAACTGCACTTTTGAAATATTTTGAAACCCAGTAAAGCTGAAGTGCTCTTTTATGGAAAAAACAATATAAATACTCTTACATCACATTTTGCACATGACAGTGGAAATTGCCTTTCTGTGCATGTATCAAGTGGTTAAGCCTTACTTACATGAGCAGAACTGAAAACTGTGGAAATTGTCAGCAAAAGCAAAAGCCCCACCCCACAGCAAATTATAGCATTTCCTATTTCCCCACTGTCAGAAACATATAGAAGGAAGGGAATAAACCATGACAGATGAGCATTTTATTCTTTTTTCTTTAATGTCACAAGCAACTATCAACAAATTATTCAGACCCTGTTGGAACTTCCAGCATGCACTACTAAGAAATGCATTGGTATCCACATAGATCATGTGGAAATTATGTATAATTTCTCCATGCGTGAAAACCCACAAAGGTTGGAAGAAGAGAAGAGGTACTCATGACAAGCTGCTCAGAGACTCCCGCCTCGACTTCTGGGATAGCTTAGTTCCACTCAGGCTGTTTTGCTAGCTAAACACTCTCTTTAAAAAGCTGAGACATCCTATTGTATTATACAATATGGATGTCCACTACTGTTTGCTAGTAAAATGTGCAGCTCCTTCTTTTTGATAGAGGTAAAGCCATGATGTGTATATTTAGAGGTGTGTTTTTGTTCTGATCACGTTGAAATATCAGCAATCTTTCTTCAACATCCATGACTCTACTCTTAGTTAAATAGAAGTTAACTACATAAACCTCGCCTGACCACACCCCATAACCAACATGCACACAGGCGCTCAGATGGACACAATTGCATTTTCTATTTAAATAAACCTATAGGCTCTAGATGGGATAATGACATCTGCGGCGATCTGAAACTTGCGTTGCTCGGTGCTTGGTGTCTCTTTGTGCAGGGTGGTCGAGAGGGTAGCCCATAATGTTCCTGTGATATAGGCTTTGGGATTTGTGTCATAGAAACCCCTATACACATATTTCAGATATCTACCTCTGGAAAACAACATATATGCACCTCAGAACAGAACGTATGAGCTGTGTTCAAACTGTAAAACAAAGTTTGAACACTTTCAAAAAGTTTTCTGTTTGCTTTGAGTTCAAGGTGAATGTTTGCAAACACACATTAACAGTCTGATGATGAGGTAGTTCTCAACGAACACACATGAATGCTGGACTAAGGGTTATAGTTTACATCTAATAATTTCAAATGTTTACACAAAACGTTCACATTTTAAAGTGAAAGGAAAACACGGTCGCCATTAACATTTTCCTCAGTTCGGCAAATTTGAACACATCTCTAGTTTCACTGCTTCGTCGAGTGATACTGTCATTTTCTCTAAGACAGTTTCAAGTCATTGAAATAAGAAAAAATGTAAACTGACTCCATTTAGATATGAGAACACTGTCGTTATTTTCAACTAGGGACACAATTGTGTGCTCCATGACAAAGCTTCTCCAGAGCTTTTCTAATTAGATCTTTCTCCTCAACAGCACTGATAAAGATGATGCTATGAGCATGTGGTTATCTCCAAGCACAGTTTCAAAGAATTGCTACATTGCCATAGTCATATCACATAATAATTAATTAAAATGTCAGTACTACATTCAGCCAAACATTGCTTATCTCAATTAGGTTGGTGTGGGGCTTGATTGACACAGCTGTGTCCAGCTCATAGCAAATAGCATACAATCTCAGGTTGCCCCTAGCAACACAGCAACTGTACTTTCTAGGAGATATCTTTGCAAAAATATAAATGTAGCCTATACAGTAATAAAACTAGTATGAGGTGTGTCTTTTTTGGCAGTTCACAATGCACAAAGGACCCTAAATACAGTACACTGGACTGGTTGTTCAGCAATCTGAGGTGAAAGTTATTACACACAGTAGGTTTGCATGAGCCAGCGAACCTTAAAAACAAGAAATTACTCAAATACACAAGACTGGACATTAGTTAAATGCAATTAATTTCAACAGTCACTCTACTGGCATGTAGTTGAAGAGATCACTCTTGAGCGTTAACGATATAACGTTATATTACAAGCATGTGCAGCTTACACATAACATGGGAACACAGAAATAAGTATTATTCACTATGCTATACCTAAGATCTAATGTGTTTTCTCTGTTAAGATTTTGAGTTTAGACCAGAATTGAATACATTAATAAATGTTCTGGTTTGTGGCTGCTATATTTGGAACAGTGTCTGTATCTTCTCAATAAAAAAAAATATTTTAAAACAAATGATATACAGTATATATACTGTTTAAACACTGATCCTGTTTCTTGGCTTTCCTTGTCCATATAGATGCATGATGCATTCAGTGACAGGTGAGAATGGTCTTGAATGTGGGAATTGTGAAATATTCTGGGGGTTGCATGCATTCTTTGATATGCCTTTAAGTATGAATAATAGGGTAGCCAGACACTATAAAACATGTTAGGTTCACCCTCCAGCTAGTGCCATCTGACCATTGACACTGGCTCCTATCTGGAGTTGGTCCCCTGGCACTGCACAGAGGCTGCCCACTGCTCCCTTAAGGGATGGGTTAAATGCAGAGGATGAATTTCGCAACATGTATGTGTATGTGACAATAAAAGCACCGTTACCTTTACCTTAGTATTGTGTGACTTCAGTGGAATGTGTAGTGTAAATATAGAGTAAGGATTCATTTGTATTGAAAATATTTACTTTTTACAGAATTCTGACCCAGGGTGTGATTGATTGATGCCATCCAAAATATTGTGATTTTGAGATCACCAAAGACGACCAAAGAGACCAATAAAGACGTCGGACAAGGAATGACCAGCCGGTGAATCTGTGGACATCAAGCCCCAACCAAAGAAACAGACCATGCCATGCAACTAACAGGTATCAGTGGTTAGAAAAAGGATTTGATCAATCCCAATGTTGATTTTTCTGGTCCGGATATCACCAATCCTGAGAGAACTGATCGTTTGATTGACACCCATCATGGCACGCTTACCAGTGAAGCCGAAGAGAGAATTATATGACAATAGCGATTAAGCATACACCAGCACAGCATGCAAGGGTAATGTGGGCTATGTACTTTAACGTTTCATGCGTTCCTGCTCAGACAAAACGAATAAGCTACATCAAGATGTCAACGTGCACCACCAACCATACAACTATTTAGAGTTTAGTTATTTTTACTTGCAGTATGCTGATGTCATGATCATATATGTTCTTCTGCCTACTACGAGATTGCTAGCTAAATACATATAAAATGAAGATGTAACCCTAACCTTAAGATGTTGTTACATTTTGTGTTCTTTATAATTTCTTAGTTAGCAGGTACAGTAGTTATACTGTACAAAATTAGGATAATTGCATCAAATAAACCTTTCTTTATCTGACATAGTTAACATTACTTCATATCAAGATCTTGACTGAGGCAGTAACTGTAAGAATGGTGTTTGGCGTGTGCATGTGAACCGGACCTGAATCTACTTCATGCATCATCTGCATGCATACCATGTCATGTAATTTAGAATGTGTGTAGAGAGTGTATTTTAATTCATATGTTATACCCCTTTTCATATGTATATTATAATTGTGTGGTTCTGTAAAAACTGGCAATGTCTAGAGTGGCAATGTTGCTGGGTCATTTGAAATGACACATCTGAATGCCAATGAATGCTAATAGTAGCCTAATGCAATGGCTCTGTTCAGTTTTGCCTCATTTAAATCAAAAGTATTTCATCGACTTTCATTTTGATTAATGACAGTGCAGCTTGGGCTGTGTAGTGTACTGAATTCAGGTGTGCCAACATTGTGACAAATGGCCCTGTGGCTACAAAGAACTGTAAACAGAGCTAGATCCACTGTTTCTCACACATTATTCTCTCTCATATCAATTATAAAAGCAAGTTAACCCTTGTCTTACAGTAAGGGTCAAAAATTATCCTTAACAATGGAGAAATCCCCCTAAACATGTATTTTCAACTTTATTTGTTTACATTTCCAAATGTTTTCAACATAATTCCACTTCAAAGCTTCAAAAAACATCATCAGGGTACAAAGATTTGCTTATGGTCATTCTTGACCTGGCAGTTCTATAAAATAATGAACACACCTCAAAAAACAACAAAGACATTGAATCATCAGTGAACTGACCATTTTGAACATTCAATTAACTTAAACAACACGTTTCCTTGAAATCGTTCAAAACGTTCTGCTTTCAAAGACATTTGCTGCATTTAATGGGTGTGGCAAGTGTTCCTCAATTATGTGTAAGATGTGGAGAGGCATATTTGGAACCGGTTGGTGTTTTGTACGTAGTCTATTTGTGAGTATAGTCATCATCATTGTGTAGTTTCACCAGTGCCAAATGTTGTTAACCATGGGTTAAACGTTCAGCCCACAGCCTATATGGACAGCCCAACTCCTCCCTGCTATGTAACCTGTAGTTCAGTCCACTGCCGTTCACGTTTTTACACTAGAACCGCAACGGGGTAAATTTTACCCGTGGAGGTCTTTCAATTGTGCATAAGCTAATTAAAACTGACAAGCGTGGTTCTGACCTCTGATGAATGTGTTATGCACCTTATTGTTGATATGACATATTTCCCATGATTCATAGCGCATCAATAGCCTATATTAGCGGTGGTACAGAATAGTGGAAACCCAAGGAGCCCTCTAACAAAGCATACATTTATTACCATAATTATTATTACGGACAGTTTGGATTTATTGTTCATAGGCAATATTTATTTATAATATTTATAACTTTTTTGCGGTCCACACCAATGCTAACATTGAATAAGAATAATCTGGGGTCAATATAGTCTCACAAATCGCGCTCGCAGAATTTTATGTTGCGCACACACGAACAAAGTCGAGCGCGCAGAATTCTGAGTCGAGCGTGCACACAGACAAAGTCGCGCGCACAGAATGTTCATTTGAACACGCATAAAGTTGTTTCGAGCGCG
>JAODUH010009956.1:0-56686 GCA_027564835.1 Typhlichthys subterraneus
GAGAGAAAGTGAGCGAGGGTGAGTGGGGGAGTGAGAGATAGAGAGAGTGAGAGCGTGAGAGAGAGAGAGAGAGAGAGAGAGAGAGAGAGAGAGAGAGAGAGAGAAAGAGAGAGAGAGAAAGAGAGAGAAAGAGAGAGAGAAAGAGAGAGACTTCTTTTCTTCCGGAACGTTTGAAAATTGCCTTTAAAGAGTCCCACCGGTTCGGGCGGGTAATTGAAGTGGCCAAGGCTTTTTGTCATCTGGGCATAATTTCTCTATCATACCAGCGGCGGCCAGCG
Source organism: Typhlichthys subterraneus (assembly GCA_027564835.1). Lineage (NCBI taxonomy): Eukaryota > Metazoa > Chordata > Actinopteri > Percopsiformes > Amblyopsidae > Typhlichthys > Typhlichthys subterraneus. Next base: position 279 of record JAODUH010009956.1, read on the forward strand.
TATCAGTCCATATGCTCGCCGTCGGCTGGTGGATGGCCACACACCGGAGAAGACGCGCGGCTTTATTTGTTTCCAGAGCAGATGGATGGCAGACACAACACCTCTCCTCTCTCACACCGCTCCACATAGCAGCTTCACCATAGCAGGATTTATAATCAAGACTGTTATTCCGCCGGCCTCCAAATAATGTCTCACTCCCAGACGCGAAATGTAGCCGCATTAGCATTCATCACTAATTTGGGTAGGTACAGCTGATCCCTTCGGGGGACAGAAGTCTATGCCTGTTGTGGCATAATTGTAGTCAACATCCAAGGATGGTTGTAAAACAAGCATTAGCATACTGTAGTCACGTAGCATAGCAATCATGGCACATTGCAGCCCCAGACAACAAATTCTGTGTTTTTAGAACTATTTGAAACAATGCATGGACTAAATTTGATCACCTTATATAGAATAGATTTTTACTCAAACATTCAATGCTGTTAATGGGATCATCTACTGTATATCTTAAGGTATTAGATTCAGGTTACTTTATTTGTACTCTTAGATTTGTTTTGCAGTGGAGAATATGTTCGTTTTTGAGAGACCACATACAATAGACAAAGAGGTTCTTAACGTTCCATGAACAGTACACATACATACATGTATAATGTAATATAAAATATAAAATCCATAAAACATATCAAATTGATCAAATAAATACAAATACAATAAAATATGATCTGAGGAGTGCGCTGCTATGACTTGTTTATTTGACCAATGGATTAATGGCCTATGGAGCAAAGCTATTTTTTTATCGCTTTGCTTTATATATTGGGGCAAAAAACATTTGTCTAGAAGGCAGACGCTGAAATTCACTGTGCAAAGGGTGATTGTCATCTTTACAAACTGAGCCAGTTATCCTCTAAAACTGTCTGGTAAACATTGACCCTGTAACTGAACATCAACCTACTTGACCATTTAACAAGTCGGTTCATACAGTTTATGTTTTTTTTTTTAAGATAGCTTTCCAAACAATGATGCCAAGGAAAAAGATCAAACGTATTAAAAAGAAGCACGTTACGCTAATAAAATAACCATTTATAGTTTAAAAAGCTCTGAACCAATAGGTCTACTTTAGAGTCTATGCGTCACTTCAAATGTAGTCAGCTCAAAGTCAGCCCCACGGGTTGTGTGAAGCCCCCTCTGCCAAACAAATGATCAGGCTGTAAAAATAGCACCGCTCGTCGAGCCGCTGACCCCTTTGCTCTGTTCCGTCTGTTTTTCTCTCTTGGCAGTACGCGCCAGGAGTTATGAAGACAGATAAGAGGTTCCTTGGAACAAGGCACACATTCGCACTCTTAGTAGTAAGGGTGTGTTCTAAGCCTTCCTCCAGGGCGCTTGATTAATAATCACCCACCAGACAAAGTCCTGCTTGTGAGCTTGCATTAGGCACCAGGTGCGCTTTATACTAACTAAGCAATGGATTTCCATTTAGACAGCACATTACTTCCCTTGTCAGACTGAGTATTCCTTTAATTAGAAAGCTTCCTCTCATCCACTTCCACTAGAAAAGTGGAGAAAATGCATTGTCTCAGGGCTTTTTCACAACAGAAAAAGACGGCCTCCCATAGCTGGTTGTATAATTACTGCACCCGACGCTGTAATTACACAGTGGGCTGCCAGAGGGATTGTCTGTGATTCCTGTTGTAAATTGGGGTCTTTGTCACACTCCTTATCTGAGACCAATTTCCCCCCTCTCCAGCTCTCATTTTTACGGCCGTCATATCCATATTTCTTTATTCATATCTCTTCTGACATTGAGGAGTGGTTTTCCCCGTTTGTTTCTGTGTTTGTGTGTTAAAGAGAGCGCGGGTGTGCAGAAACGTACCGTAAGCTAGCAATCTGCTAGCTTAGGAACAAACAGATGTTCTGTGTGTTCTGTGTTTACCGTTGTATTAGTAAAACATCCAAGTGTGTGTGTGTGTGTGTGTGTGTGTGTGTGTGTGTGTGTGTGTGTTGGTATATACTGTACACTGCAGCTGACTGCATGTAGCTGACGTTGCATGCCATAATGAACCGGCTGGTCTCACCTGGGCAGGGTGTGATGTTACACTCCTGGTACTCCTGTAGGGGCCCCAGGCAGGCCTGGCCCCCATTCTTGGGCTCTGGGCTGGTGCAGGCCCTCTTGCGGCTGCGGATGCCGCGGCTGCAGTCTCTGCTGCACTGGGACCAGGAGCTCCAGGCCGCCCAGCCACCGTTCACGGCGTGGCTCGAGATTCTGCCCAGGCGAAGCACTTCACCTGTGGGCCAGTCAGCACAGGCAGGGGGAAGGTGGGGATGGAGGGGTGTCAGAATGAAGCTATGATTTGTTGATGATCTGTTAGGAGTGCAGAGCCTTGTGAGCCACTCAGCACTCAGTTTTCAACCACAAGTAAAACCAAGCAGTGCCTCTTTAAACAAGATGCTAAACAATGGATTAACACACCACAGACAAAGCACAGACGGCCTGACAGGTTAATATAGGCCGATCGATAGGTCGACACATATAGTGCACATGCTGCCGGAGCAGTGAACAGATAGACGGATGAATGCCGAATATGTAATCCATCTCTGCACTTGTCATTATCAAATGAGGGATTTAGCGACTCGTCCCCCCCGACACGCGAGAGCCCTCGCTAATCAAAGCGCTATCGGCTGACTGAGCTGTGGCTCTCTCCACTGGAACGCTGCTGAGGGAGGCTTCAGCGAGAAATGCTAGACCGTAATTTCTAGCAAACCACAATTACTGCATGCATTAATCAGGGCCTCACTCACACACAGAGAGAGAGAGAGAGAGAGAGAGAGAGAGAGAGAGAGAGAGAGAGAGAGAGAGAGAGAGAGAACCAGCCTCAGGCCCTGTTTGAATCAAAAGAATGATCTCATCTGTTTTAGTGAGTGATGATAGTCTCCAGTGAAGCACCAGCCCCAGTTCAAAACACCCTCTCTCCGCTGATAATTCACTTATTCAACAAGCTGGGCTATTATCCACTTTATCAGATTACGAAGGAAGCCTTGATTTGTCTATTCCAGCCTCCTGCCACTTTGTGTCCTGTTCCTTGTTCTCCACTCTTTCGTAGCAAATAAACAGTCAACTTCTCTGTTCTCTGCAGACGGGAAGAGCGTAGAGAAAGAGAGAGAGACCAGAAATGGTCCCTAGCCGCCATCCGAGGGCAGCTCCTCTCCTTCCATGCTGTCCTCTGATTAATGCTTTGTTCTGACTTCGCTCACTCGGCTCGGGTCTAACCTTCCATCCGTCGCTGTCTAGTTCCCTGTCCCGATCTTCCCCCCCCCGCTGGCCTCTTAGTTTCGTCAGTGTGCTCTTTTTCCCCTTGTCAGCTACTGTGACAGGCCTGCTTTGTATTCCCAGTGAGAGCACGGTGTGTTTACCTAGCGCAGCTGGCCTGACCTCTTCATAACTACAGGCGACCTTGGCAGTGAGCGCTCTGGCGACTCGCCCCGGCACTGAGCTGGCACGGCTGCTGACGGGACTGCCGAGGCCCCGGCTCTTTATTGATTCTGAGCGGGCAGTGGCACAGGCGGCCCCGCCTGCCGCAGTGACCTGCACTCTTTATCAAGCCCATTTTGTCCCAGGTGATTGTTACCACTAGCATCATCTCCAAAGGCAACAGGGTGATGTGTAATCTGTGACGCATCACCCCCCCCCTCCCCAACCCCCTCCCCCTTCCCTTTTCACACACACACACACACACACACACACACACGCACACACACACACACACACACACAGAGAAGACACACGCATGCACAAGCACAAGCACAGCACTTTGATGGTTTAACTCCTCTCCCTGAGACTTCTCCGATGTGTGTATTGTTAATGCTGCTTCACAGGGACTGGCCTCCCGTCGGCAAAACAAACAACGTGGCGCCTCCCTTCTTAAATAGGTACAGAGTGCCGCTATCGATTGGCGGAGGAGCCGTGCGCGGCCAGAGAGCGATAAATCCTCGCCCGCCCAATGAGCCCTGAGCTGAGACCTGACTAAGAGAGACACAATGCTATTCCCACTTTGCTAGTCCCCGCAAAGTACGTGTGTGTGTGTGTGAGCGTGTGTGTTTGTGAGATTGTATGTTTGAAGGAGGTGGGGTGGGGATTTTCAAATAAAAGATCAGGACATTTTGATGAGGTTGCACAGAGATGCAATCCCCCACAATAGAGTGTAAAGCACTTGTGAAGACAGCCTGACAAAGCAAAGGAAATAGAGAGAGAGGGAGTTAGAGACATTCAGAGAGAGAGAGAGAGAGAGAGAGAGAGAGAGAGAGAGAGACCTGGGAATCAATCCTTTGGCATAAGGATGTGCCACATCACATGCGCTTCACAGCGAACACTTCAGTGACACCAGAACACACTAGAAATGAGAGCGAGAGAGAGAGAGAGAGAGAGAGAGAGAGAGAGAGAGAGAGAGAGAGACATTCACTGTGTCCTAGATTCCCAACAGCATGTCTTTTCAGTTTGCTATACTAAAATAAACCTATTTAGCATACTGTAGCAATCACCATCAGTGAAAATCTACACATAATGCCCCTAACTACTCCAGTCACAGCAGGGAGATATATGTGGATTCCTTTGAATTTCACAGAACTTTTCTTTCCCGTAAATCAAACTGAAACTCTGCTTCCTGTTTGCTAGCTCAACCCTAATTCTGTTCAAATGTGTGAATGCACGAATTGTAGGTTGACAGGCATCACTTCCAGTATTTACACAAGACTAGTTTGTGTTCTGTGTGCTGTGTTTCTGCCTGTGCGCGTGTGTGTGGGTGTGTGTTTGTGTGTCTGCGTGCATGCATGTGCACAATACCTAATGTGTTATCCCTATAAAAAATAAGAAATTTTGAGGGATTACAGTGAAGAGATGTGCGTCCTTTCTGATGATGTCATGGGGTTTGTTAACCTGACATGCTCCTTGTAGAATAATATCTTAGGAAAGCTCTTACTAAATGTTATTAAGAAAGCAATTTAGCTTAAAGAGAACGAAGACTCAGAGCACATACGCACGCAAAAATCCAGCAGTAACATTCATACAGTATATGCACAGATTAATGGTATTTCACACAAGCATACACCCACACAGACAGAAGTAGAAAACATAGACATTGTTTTCTATCCTTGATGTTCATAAGAGACATGGCAGGTAAACTTTGCCATGTTTTTAAGATAATAAATGATTTGAACTTTTAAAATATAGAACCTCTGAGGAAATTATGTCATCCTATGCCAACTGTGATTGCATAGAAGCCATTCTGATAGTTGAGTTGTGTTTTTGTAAACGGTGTGCTTATGTTCTATCTCCAACTGATAAAAAACTAAAGAATTGCACAAATTAATAAAAAACAAAAAACTACACATCAAGGGTGTTCCTAAAAGGTTTTATATCAGCTTGTAACAGAGAGATTGTCAGTTCCGCGGCGTGGGCTTCGTAACTCAACAAGGACACGGACACATCGATTTGTTCCGCAGGTGACCTTTATTTCTGAACACTTCTCGACGGAGAGAGAGAGAGAGAGAGAGAGAGAGAGAGAGATAGAGAGAGAGAGAGAGAGACAGAAGGCGAGGCAGATGAGGCAGAGAGAGACAGTGAGAAACGAGAGAAAAAGACACGTGAAAAGGAAGACGGAGAAAAAAACAAAAAACAGAAAGTGTTCTATCTAGGGAGAAGAGAGGAGGCACGGCACAGGGGGGACCAAAAGACAATATTAGAAGCCCCCCAACCAACCCACCCACCCACCCACACCTTGTCATCCGTCAGAGTCTTCATTGGCGTCTTGTGGACGCTTCGCTGTCTGCCAGCGACGTCTGAGAAAGAAGGATCTAATCTCTCTGCCGGTGAGAGGGGCCCTGGCCTTGCACCCACATCAGCTGAAGGGAAACACATCATGAGCTGACAGGCCACTGTTTCTCCTCCGGGAGGAATGAAGCCATCACTCACCGCCGCGAGCCAACGGAAATTACAGTGGACCAACCGTCCTCGGAAAATGCCTTTAATCATTCTGCCGCTCTTTCACTCTCATCTTTTTGTTTCATGCAAATGGAATGGAAAAAAACCCTATAATATATGACCATCCTGAAAGCAGTAAGCGTTGGTAGATTATCATAAAAAAATGTGCAGATAAAAGACAACAGCAGATGTTTTGTGTTTCTTCTATAAGGTGAGACGCTGCGTGATGGTTGACAGCTCAACCAATTATGGGATAAAAATAAATAAAAAATGGACTTGGATTTGAATCAAGCATTTGACACGTTATACGATCAAAAGGCGGAATGGTGCGAAGATTATAAGACAAATTAAGAGCCGCACATGGCATGAAAGATCTTTAAATCATTGCAAATGTTAAGCCATTAACTCATGACAATCATTAAGTCATAACCGCTGGCAAGGAACGCTTTAGCATGTTATAGAAGCTCATCTTAATGCTCGAATGCATCACGTGTACATAATTCATGCCGCAATTAACAAAGACTGATAGAGATCTGAAAGAAGGCAATAAAAGAAAAATAAAAGAAATAAAAAGGACAATATGTCTGGAATCTTCCCCGTATTAATATACCTTTAAAATTGATTCAGTCCCTCCCTTGAAAATGGATTAACGTTCCCTGTATCTCCGCACACAGGCAAGACATCTGGCTGTGCGTCAATACAGAATGAAACCCAAATGATCAAATGTCAGCTGTTTCTGATGGCTGCTGCTAGGAACACGGTGACATTCTGCTCGGGATGGACACGCACAAAGGCCTGAATGAGAACCAGAGGATTGCGTCTCTTATCGGAGATGGCCGTCAATGAGGCGGCTCAATGTAATCCTTAAAGAATGAGGGCAAAAGAAGTAACATGTTGGTGCCTGAGAGTGCCCTTAATTACCATCACCTACAGGGTGCTGTTGACTTTCTTATAGGGCAAAGGTAGAGGGCTAGGCTATGTGTGTGTGTGTGGCATTTCATCTCTTCAAAATGAAGCATGACGCATTGCAGGAGGGATACACGATCCCGGTGCATTTAAGATGTCCTATTGTGTACGGGTGTTTGACCGCTGTGCGACAATTTGTCAACAATGTCATATGTTTTTTAAGTTATTCATATAATGTGCTTTGCTTGGGCAGCGCACTGAGCCGAATGTATCAGCACAGATCGACTTCCACAAGTAGCTATTATTGTTCTCAACACTCAAGAAAATGTTTAAAGAAGAATTTACACATAAAATAATGTGGTTTTATGTGTTGCCACAGTGCGTCACAGATAATATACTGGCATTTGCTTGCAGGGCCACAGTGGACAGTAAACCATGGCCTTTAGTATTCACACACCCACACACACTGAACATTACACCTACCAATCTAAGACACACACACACACACAAATCTACAGCACCGTATGGCAACCATTTTTATTACCGCTGTCTTAGAAAAGCCGTAGTGGCTTTCTAATCGATAGTGAGCTGCCTAGCGCAAATAGTAAATCTTTATAGGGTGGCAGATCATTCCTTTAGGGTGCTCATCATCTCAAGGGAGTTCTCGGGGGTCCTTTGGCCCCTTAATGTGTGTCAATACATGCCATCGGTGTGGCAATTACCCTGCAATGGCCCCTCGCTTTGGCAAAGGTCAGCCAGTGTCCCTTGGACCAATGGCACTCTACATACACACACGTACACACACATACACACTGTAACACACATCCATGGACAGCAAGTGTGCTTGGCGGTTGAAATAAAGTCATCTGTTAATTCTATGGGCCTATATAAAAAAGTGAATAGATAGATTCATTCAATCTATTTAAAATTTAATTCACAACGCTTAAGAGTCTGAGCCAGGCAATATACTGTAGGCGGAAGGAAGAAAGTGTGGCAAAACTCAAATTCTATTAAATATTAACACCATAACAAGTGGTTAAACTGTAGCTACAATCTACGTGTCTACTAACTTCTGTGCCCTTCAAATGCTTTTTACAATTATCTTTTTGTGTGTCAGAGTTTGGTTAATACCATTTATAAATGTTTGAGCTACACTTTAACAGCTTTCATATATAGTGTTGTAACAGTATACAGTAACAATAATGATAAAATAACCCTGTATTTATAAACTTAAAGTTGGAGCAATTACAACCCACTCTGAAGGGATCTGTGTGGGTTTTATATTACTATCTGACTATCATATCTATATACGGTAAATCCCTCCCACAACAAAGGCAATGCTCTTTGTGAAACTCACCGGTGGTGAACATAGTAATCTCAACCGAAACAGTTCAATTAACACCACAGCTCATCATATATGCTTCTGGTGGCAACCTCTAATGAAACACGTTGTCGCTGTGATCTCACCCCACTAATCACAAGTGTGGCAGATCAGTTCATTTGAGCTGTTTTAACGGGCAAAATGTTGTGTGTCTCTTGTGGCGGTGACTATAAGGCATGGGGCTTTGCTGTTGTTTGGTGAGACTCTCTGGATACATTCGAGAGCTGTACAGTACAATGTGTGGGGCCCCTAACAGAAAAATAGACATATCTAAAGACAATCTGCCACAGACAGATAACACATATAGGTAAAAATAAAAAAAAAGGATGTAAACATCAAAGAATTAAAGCAGATATTGTGAGTAAATGCTAAGGCTAGTTAAGACCACCCAGAGGACGAGATGAACCCATGGCGGCAGTGGAGAGCAAATTAGCCAGACACTGGCACTTAAGTCTAAAAAAAAAAGAAGAAGAAAAAAAAGAAAGAAATTGCTTCCTTTCCCTCTGGGGCTTTGAGCAGCTCTATAAACAAAGTTTTAACTGCTACATCATCTGTATCCAGACACTTTATTGCAGTGCTGTGCCTGCCCGTCCTGTATGAAACCTCCCGCTTGAAAACGTAAACAACTTGTCAATTAGCGGCCTGTTTGTACAAGCATTTACAGCCTTTAATTCACTGAGGGTGTGGTGGACAGAGACAGCATGGCACATCAACAAGGGTGAGAGGGAATGACTGGCCAAGTGTGTGTGTGTGTGTGTGTGAGAAAGATAGAAAGCGCGAGAGAGATAGAGAGAGACAAAGAAAATAGAAAGAAAAAGCTAAATTTAACTAAAGTTTTGGCTAGCTTTGTGAATTTGTCGTTTGTCGGCCGGACGACAGGTGAGACTTTCCCGCCCATCCTCTCTCTCATCTCACCGTCGGTGGAGCAGCCCGTAGAGCCATCGCTGGAGCAGTAGCGCATCTCGATCCTCTGTCGGCCCACCTCCAGCTGGCTGGGGTCTGGCACCCGGGCCTTGCAGGTGTAGCGGAAGCGCTGCTCGTAGTGGCCGCCGTTGTCAGAGATGTTGACGGGGGTCCACGGAGTCCAGGGGGTGGTCTTCTTCAGGTCAGGGCAGGGCAGGGTGTTGCATGACTGATACTCCTGTAGAAATAGTACACCGAGCATTAGCACTATTGCACTATAGCATAACAAACATGTAGCAATGCACCTTTAGACATGCTGTAGGCTTTGCAAGGTTGTGTCTTGGCCTTGGCATTTATCTGTTGTCAAACATTCATGAGAAGGTTTGTCTGTGTGTACACCAGGCCCTAGTCTACTATACGTCAAGTATACACTGGTATAAAAACTACAAATAAATAGACCTTGAAAATAGCATTGAAGAGCCAGTAATGCACATTTAAAGCCAGCTCCTTCTGCATTGTGTTCAAAGCTCTCTCGGAGAAATATTCCAAAGTTCCAGGCATGGGTATGCCTCGCGCTGCCTAACGTGGTTGTTCCACACTGGTGTCTATCAAGCCCCCCCCCCCCCCCAGACTGCCCTGACAGTCTGACAGGCTGCAGGCACACTACTCAATAGGATATATTCCCATTAGGCCACTCGAGGAACATGGTAAGAGGCAAACAAGGCAGACAGAAAAGGTCATTGATCAAGTTTAATTTAGAACCAAAGGGAAGAAGGGAACAAGGTCGAGGGGAAGGGGGGTGTGTGTGTGTGTGAGAGACTGCAGGAGAACAAGCTGCAATAATAGAATGGGAAAATAAAAAACGCATACAGGTATGCTCGTCCACTTCATCTCGAGCTCACCTCCGAAATCCAAAACCAGAAGGCGCGACAGCGAGCCTCTTAAGGCCATGGGACGTGAGTCGCCTCGTAGCGAGTTTGAGTTGGCAGTGTTACACCTCCCTGCGTTTGGCGCTTGACGTCGCCCTGGCCTTGTTGCCGCTAGCGTGCGCTAGTCAGCGCTTTGTTATTCTTTATTTGGAGCTTGCTACAATGTGCAGCATAGCTCCACATAACGTCAACCTTAGAAGTGGTCTGGTTAGGTGAAGGTGAGTACTACCGTATAAGCATGTAAAGCTTCACTTAATATTTTTAGTTTCGGTAAAACAGACTTTCCGCAATTCTGTATTAGATGACACGGAATGGAGTCTCATGTACGGTGACGTGCATCTGACCCCTTTTGCGCAAAGCTAAATTAATTAAGTAATTACATCTGGAGCTCGGGACACCCTAACTCACGCGAGATGGCTGCCATTCTCCTGGCACCTTGCTTATTTATGCAGAATATTACTTTAGTGAGTGTCAGTCCTTGACAAAATACGATAAGACTTGCGCTGGCACATCCATCAGCCTGTCACAGGGGACCGCTGGCCGATCCCGCTGAGCAGGTGCCAGCTATAGGGAGTTGTGTGTGCTTCTAGTATTTATTTGTCTGGCTGCCCTGGTCTTGTTTGATGTTTAACACAAAATAATACCATGGCACCTGTCAGTGCTAATCAGCCATCGCATATTACATATTTTATTATAGATTATGCTATATTTAAATGTTATATTAAAGAATAGAGTTGATTCACCTTCTGCGACTTCACCGAGTTTACCAATGCGACGATCGGTGAAAAACACAAACAAAACACAAAAGAAAAGAAATTGTAAGAAAGGACAGAGAGAGAAAGAAAAAAGTTCCACTACTAGTCAATGTATTGGATGGCGTTTCAAGATTCATTCATCATTTTCTCATTCCCACCATGTTGAGTTGCTTCACTTCCTTCTAATCTCCAGTGTGTGCAAGTCCACATCCCTTATCTGTCTCCCACCCACAGCCACCCACCCCTCCATCTCCTCTGTTTTTCCATCCATCGCTCTCTCCCTGTCTCTATTCAGTGGGGTCCAAGGTTAAAAACACAGGGAGGGTACAGATTGTGTTACGGCCTGTGATGAATGAGGGTGTCAGCTCTGCTGCGCTTCCTGGCTCACTCCGCCTTGCTCGGTAATCATCACCAGCCATTAATATTTAACATCATTAAGTGACAAGGAGGGACACTACCCCTACCCCCAACCCCTCAACCGGCAGCTACCAGCCAATAGAAAAGCCCGATGTAATGGGAAGCCGATGAGCATGGATGTAAACAGGACGCAATCACTGTTGTGTTTGTGTTGTATAAGTTGTTGATGGTGGCCAAACATGGTGAATATTTAACAAGGCTCGTCTGGTAAGTGTTATCGCCGCCGTCCACTCGCTGAGCGATAAGGGGACAATTATCAGCTTTACGGTAGAAATACCTCACTCAAGGTCTCTGAAGGTGCCCAGTTCAACCCCCCCCCCCCATTAGAAGCAGCTAACAGTAGGGTGATGTGTACATACTGTACTGCACAATGCACACATCATTTAAATGCGTGTGCATGGACAGCTGATGATATTCTTTATTAAGGTGACTCGGCGACAAGCGTATGGACAAACGTCTTTACCTGAAAATGCACCCCTGCTGTGGGTAATTTTTTTATAGTCACGGCATACTATTAAAAAAACGTTATTATCAATTTTAAAGTATTATTATATTATATTATTATATTGCTTTGTTTTAAAGCAAAAAAGAAAGTTGTTTTTGAAATATCTCTGCTGGCTTTACTATGGTGTATCCAATATTATTATAAAGTTATGAATTATGCATATTAGAAGTCAACTGGGGGATGTGGAGTACCCCGACATAAGACAGCAGCCTCTATAAATCAGTATTGAAAACAATCCCTAGTATCAAGACACGCGCACACAGACAAGCACATAATGAAATAAGGCCCTATCACGAGTTTCAATGTGCCAGAACTGCAAATGTGCTGCTTGTTCTACACACTAGAGAGGCCTGAAGGAAACACAGACCTACCTGAAGTAAACCCAGTTTCACCTCCAAGATATTTAGGCTGAGGAAGTCTTATTGAAAGACATTATTACAGTTTCCACTCTATTTCTTTTTGTCTAATGTAAAAAAAAAAAAAAAAAAAAGTTAACAACGAAACATCCAGCACTAACAAAAGGGTTCGCAAACAGTTCGCAACATTGCATCTCTGTTTTCAGGAAATGGAGCAGAAGTTGCAACACATTGCGGCGGAACGTAGCCAGATGCGGCACGTGCCAAGCGGAACAGGAAATTGGATTCAATTAGTTTGCTGATTCCCACTCAACCCCGTCCATTTGTGCGGCAACAGAACACAATTTGGTGGTGAGATAATGTGTTCCTGGCTGTAGCACAGGAGTCATCAGAGAACTGGAGTGGGGATTTAATAGTACCTTTACTGTCCAACACATACAGGTGGCTGGTGGTTAAATCTGTGTAGACCATAGCACATGTGTGGTAAAGGGGTTTGTGTGTAGCCTATTTAGGCCCCACGTCATTCCATTTTCCAAATGTTATTTTGGACAGACTTTACTCATTTCAATCTAAACATTCATTTTCAGTTACTGTTGCACTTGACCTAGTTTTTTTCTTTTAACATGCCCTAATTTGATTGGCTATTTGACTGGGAGTTGTAGGGCAGGTCAGAACGACGTTCCTAAGGGACCGTCTGTCTGACTGGCTAGTTTTACACAATTAGAGTAAAAAAAAAGAGAGAGTGAGAGAGAGAGAGAGAGAGGGACAGATATACTGTACATAGAGAGTGTGAGAGATAGATAGAGAAATGAGAGATAGAGAGAGAGATAGAAAGAGAGAGACACACAGAGAGAGACAGAGATAGAGACACAGAGAGAGAGATAGAAAGAGAGAGAGATAGGGATAGAGAGTTTGAGAGAGAGATAGAGACAGAGACTGAGAGAGATAGAGAAATGAGAGATGGAGAGAGAGACAGAAGGAGAGAGTGAGAGACAGAGAGAGACAGAGAGGGAGAGAGAGATAGAGAGAGAGAGCGTCAGATGGCATTTGAAGCTTAAGTCAAATGCAAGCGTCGCCTTATTGTTAATATTGGAAGTGGAGGGGCGAGTGAGATACAGTAGAGCATGTGTGTGTGTGTGTGTGTGCGCGTGCGTGTGTGTGTGTGTGGGGCCCTCTGTGGTAGGTGGGTAATAATTAGGAGCCATGTCTCTGTAGCCTCCTACAATCATTACCCTTCCTAGGCTTCACCTGGCCCTGAGAGAGTGGGATAGATGTATGTGTGCGTGTAGATAAGTGCACACTTGTGTATAAGCACAGGTCCACTCCATGTGTGATTAATCTGTGTGTTTGTGTGTACTTGCGTATATGCATGCATTTGCATCCAGCTCTGAAGGTATCCATGTGCGTACTCTGTGTGTGCGCGCTAATCCCCTGTAGTGGTTGTACCTCCATCTATTGTGGCGGAGTCGTCTGAGCCTCAAGACGCCATGACAAATCAGTTCAATTAAGCAGTCTGGGCCCAAACTCTCACTCTCACTCTCTCTCTCTCTCTCTCTCTCTCTCCATCCCCCCAAGCACCATCTCTGTGCTAGTTCCCATTTTACCTTCATAATGGAACCCGCTGTCAGCTAGGAGCAAGTCCCCAGGCACGCTACACAGACACACACACTACAAATTATATATATTTATATTATCATAAATAAACACATACACTACTGTACATTGTACACACACACACACACACGCACACACACACACAGACATAATGTACAAAATGTCTCGACACCTACACAACTACTGTATATTTCTCACACACACACACGTACGTACGCACGCACGCACACACATCACTGGGTAGTGCCTCCTGAGATGCAGATCTCAGAGCAAACACAGATTCAGTATCATTTAGTGAAGACACATATTCACATCTTGCTGTTCCCAGAGTTCATTGGGGTACTGCAGAAACAGTATGTGATCAAAGTAAATTGTGTCAGAAATGGAGTTATCATCTAATTATTGTCCTTCCTTCCTTCCTTCCTTCCTATAGGAGGAATATAGGCATTACCATTAAAGCTATTAGTGAGGCATGAAGACCTAATATTCTATTTGTTAGTGCAACTTTGATATATGGAGGGTTGAATGCTGGGAGAACGATGCATGCATCATGACTTTTCATATAGCACATTACTAAGATGAATAATAGTATTCATCTTACGCAAATAGGCTTATTAATAACATTGCTTTTTTCATATTATTGAAAATGAAGAGCTGTAATGCTTTAATGCCTGCGAAGATTACCGTCTTTTGTCTTGATTTTAACCAAGTGTAGCTGACGTGTGATTTTTGTCGGTCAGGAGGTGCTGCTGATAAATCCACATTATTGCTGGATTTGGGGCTGTGGTGGCAATGCAAAGCCGTTGTTTGACCAGCCAAGGCTCCTGTGGCAGGGGCAACCGTCCAGCATAGACAGAGATGGGAATAGCAAGCAAGCAAAATATAAACGCTGCATGTGACCTTTGCATTAGCACATTTAGATGTGTAGGCATGCACAATCCGAAGTCCATGATCCACATATATCTTACTGGCTGTGGCGTGATCAGCAATGCTCAAGTAGGCACCTTTGTGTATTTTAATGCATAGTGTGTATCAAGTGTCATTTTAGCCACACGGGGGTACGGTGAGCAAATACTTGGTTAACCCCTAGTCTTGCAGGGCTATCCTTTACTTGTATTAAGTCTGAGACGCAGCGCTGGCTAACTGCGTCGAGATCCGCCTACTGTACTTAACAGGGGAGGTTATCTGATTGACGTACGTGACGGCCAACTATAACTCAATGACCAAATCAGTGTTTTACATATACTGAGGAATTTGTTTGGATATGAATGACACAAGTCTGGATGTTTGCACATCTTGTAAATCTGTTTAATTAAAAAGGCTATGGTGACTGCTTCAAATAAACAGATTTAAATTAAGTAGATAAAGCATTGCACTATAGCGTAGTGCCAGGGCTCTACGCTAAGGATATGGATATCCACTACAGTTTTCTACTGTACTGTTCTACCCCACTTCCTGATAGTGCTGACATGCTTACATGTATCAGATGATAGAATAGTGCTAATATAGTGCTAATGGATGGAAGAGGCTGAGACCCCACACTGGGTACCACTTAATGGTGAGATTCAACAGCAAAACGCTCAGATATTGAATGTATAAACTACTTCTCAAGACATACGGCTTGTATTAAACTTGACACTGTGTAATTATTTCATAAACAATATATCAGGGGAGAGCAGAATGCTCAAGATTAACTTTACTGCAGTATTATGTGAGGATTTCTTTGTCAGAGATGTCTTTAAAACACCAGGCAGATGTTGGCGCACCGTTGTCAATTAATGTCTAGCAAATGCTTGAAAGCCTCCACAGGTGGCTGTCATTGTATATACAGTGCTCACACATCTACACGCACACACAGCAAATAAAATAGCAAATTCAAACACCTCAAACACATGACGCTACAAGACACACACACACACGCGCACACACACGCACACACGACACCATAGATGTGCACCATGTTCGTCTTGTCAAGTCTCAACAGGGTGTCTAGTCAAATAAAGTAACTGTGGTGAAGGAAACAGAAGTGTATCTGTGTGTGTGTGTGTGCGTGTGTGTGTGTGTGTGTGTTGTCTCCGTCTGTTTTAATTAAACATGCCTGGGTGAGAGAAAGTAGGGAGATAACACAGGCAGATGGCACATAAACCCAACATCCCCCCCCCTCCCATTCCCGATCTCACCCACATTTTGGGGCCATCTCTGAAATTAACAGCAAATATTCTCATCTTTCTCGATCGCAGCGTAGGCGCGCGTGAATATAAACACGAGGTGGATGTTAAATGCAACGCAAACATATAGAGCAGATGCGACGCAGCCATCTATGAGGTGTTAATCCATCTTAATGCGCCATTAAGGGCCTTATTACAGTTTTAAATGAAAGGCGGAAAACGTGCCGCTGATCGGGGTAAGTGTGCAGAAATAGCAGCTAAACAGGCAGACCCCAATAAAGTATTTTTTATAAGGGAAAGAGGGTGCCAGTATAGTCTGTGTATGTGTGTGTGTACGTGTGTGCGTGCGCGTGTGTGTGTGTGTAATTCCAACATTGATAGTAGAGACAGGCAATTAAGTCCGTTAATGTTTGAAGACAGCAAGTCAATGATAAGGCTAAAGAAAGCGGAGAAATACGCTGTGATCCGAACAGAGGAAAAGGGGGAGGATTTAAAAGTCATCGAAATACGGAAAAGAAAGGGAATGTGACAAAACACAGCAATGAAGTATTGATCCACGATATTACTACAAGTTAAAGCTCCTTAAGCCTTTTCTGAACAGACACAGGAAAAAAAAAATTGTATTAGTCAATTCCTGGTCTGTTTTAATGCAATGGCAAGAACCTTGTTTTCACCTAATCTCTGAATAGCATGGATACTTTACATTTCTGTACAACCCCAAAAGGCACACAAGCACGTTCACGCACACACACACACACACACACGCACGCACACACGCACGCACACACGCACACACACACACACACACACACACAAACGCATCAGTAATGCAGCTCTGCTTTCCCTTTTGAAAGCTGGGTGCACAAATTCCCATGGTGGTCACACAGCTTTCCCCTTCTCGCGCATCAGGGCAGGCAGGGTTGCTTCTGGAAATACCTTTCACATTCCCAGAATGCTCTGCTGTGTATAATGGCGACAGCATGGTGACATAATTGAGACAGCTGCCATCAGCTGTGCATATGATTGTGCTCGTGTGCGCACGTGCGTGGATGTGGGTGCAAACACACAAGAGCAGCTTAGATGAGTAGATTTTTTTTTAATTGCTATGGAATGGCTGGCAAGGCTTTCTACATTGTGAACTGAATCCACCAACGTTTTGTGGCCAATAATCAGCTTCTTTGTGCAATCTATGATGCCATACCTGTACGTTTGTAAGAAATGCCGTCTATTATTTAGGATAACTCAATATCCTAATAATCATTATGCAAAAGCATTTATTCTGTCATCTTAAAGCTGTAAAGGAATACACAAACGGGATGTGCATTTCTCTGAGTTTTGTGTATTTCTCTGAGTGAGATGCGTTAAAACGTGTTAGGCTTCAGCACCCGTTTCGAGCGTTTCCTTGCAGCATGATGCAATGCGATATAGATTACTGCAAACCATGCCATTTTGGACACGCATGCTGGCAAGAATATTCTAGTACAGTAGGCAACACGACCCAGTTATGGAAGAGAAGGAAATGTACAGTAGGCTGCATTCAAATGGGTCCTTCACATTTTGAGCCGTATAACTGGAATGTGTGTGAACAAACACACATAATTGACCATTTATGGGTACCACAAAATCATTCAACATATGAACAAAAGAAGCAAAATAGCAACTGTATCATGTAGAAAGTAGTTGTATCTTTTTTTGCAGTCCGGTCTCGCCAGTTATGAATCTCTAATCAACGTTCTCACACCAGTCATACACTGTAGGGCACTAATGTCCTCATCCTTGAGAGTTTTTTCTTGAGGGAGATTAACTGTGTGGCATGTAAGAGTGAAGGATGATGTGCTTCAGCAATATTTGTAGCACTATTTGTATATTTCAGTGCTGCTTGACAGGTCTTGCCACCCTTTTGGAAAAGTTTTTGATATGAAACCCAAAATGTGTCTACATTTGGGATATAAAGATGTTGTGCCTGGACACCATATATAATTCGCCTCCAATGATGATGGAATGGTTTGCTTTGAGTGGGAGGACACGCACCCTACACAGGGATTCACGGGCAGGCAGAGGTGGAGAACAGGAGAGAGAGAGAGGGAGAGAGGGGGGGGGGGAGGGAACATTGCCAAAGGAAATGTTGGTAAAGTTTCTAAATAATAAAAAATATATACTATACAAATGTTGTATTGGGCTTTTCAGACAGTAAATATGGCCGAACCAACGCATCATACTTTTACCCGACACACGTTCAACACATTCAACCCAGTGCATCAATGTGAACCGGTCAGGACACCCAACTGCACTTTAAAAGTTGTATCTTTTTCCGTCAGTGTAATCCGGTCTTTTGTTTTTCATTGCTGCAACTTAAATAACTTTACTGTAGCTTATATGTTAGCTATCCTTGTTTGTGAGCCAGAAAGCTTATCTTCATGTGCTAAAACATTCCCTGCAACTGTACTTCTAGACTTGCAATAGTAATCGCGTTGCAATACTAATCGCAATTAAAGGTTAATCTTTTTATTCTTATCTCTTATCTTCTATTTAGTGTGAGTTGGGTATTTGCATTTTATTTCAACACCAATCATGAATATTTCTATTTTTCAGATATTATTATCTGCTTGACAACAAACATTCCCAACAGAGAGTAAATACACAGAGTACTGTACTGTAAACTTAAAGAAGTAAATCGAATGCATCTGTGAGACCATGACCCACATTCTGTAATCCATTTTTGGATGGAGGGATTGCGTCTCTTCAGCTTTTTACAGCAGCGGCAGACGAGGAAGCGTGTTTGAAAATAGCAGCAGTCACACCGCGAGGGTCCTGACGCTCTGTCAAGGCAGGCTGTCGAGCCCCGATCACATTATCACACTGTCTTGCATCATGTGCGCTTAGGCGCATGTGTTATGGTGTAAAATATGCATATCCATCTAATGTAAGTGTGCGCGTTGTAAACAGGCCGTGTTGAAATGTGATGAAGGCTGCTGCTTTATAAATATACGAGGGTGGTTATTTTTTTGCACTGCAGCATGGCCCTATTTCATCATCACTCACTGTTCCTTTAAAGCAGCTTTAGTGCCAAGCAGAGAGGCCACACAGACAGGATGTGTGTGTGTGTGTGTGTGTGTGTTGTTTTATGAGCCGTCTTTGTTGCCGTACCTGACCGCAGCCGGGGCACTCGTTGCCGTTCTCGCAGGTTCTGCGCCGCGACTGGATGCCCCCTCCGCATGGCGCGGTGCACCGTTCCCATGCCGACCAGGCGGACCAGTAAATGTGCGGTGGGCAGGGCAGGTGCTCATTACAATACCTGGAAACAATACATAATTTACATTTATAAACTACAACATGTAGCAGACACCTTTATCCAACGCGACTTACAATTAGAGTATTATTCAATACAGTAGCTGAATAGGTAAACGTTCACTTCACAGCTTGTGTTTAGTGTGTGGATAATGCATTAGATAATACATTGAACGCACGCGCTGGTGTTATACATGACAGCCAGGGTGTCTCAGAGTTGTGCATGCGTAACGGTACACTCATAAGACAGAGCTCAAATTAACTACGCTGGGCACTGGAGGCGACACCGCGTATTTAACGATGTCGCTCAACTGAAATAGCTACAAAGAGTTCACGCCACTTAAGGAATGTCTGTGGAGGCTTAACTACGTATGAGTGTAAACTCCCTTTGAACAAACTTGCACAACATGTCTCGTTTTATGTACCCACCGAGTGAAGCAGAAGCGGCCGCACACACAGAGAGCAAAATAACTGATTGAAAACTACAACCAGTTAAAGTTTGCGCCATATGTCTGTGCGGGGTGTAATGGCCAGGGTAATTAACTGATAAACATGCGTGAAGAGCCTAAGAAAATGTAATCTGAAGTCTTAATGAATATGCGTCTGTATTCCACATAAGTCACTAACACCGCCGATCTAAAAAACACAAGGACGCATGCATAAACATCTAATTACATTGTTTATGAGACAGGATTACTGCATGTCTAAAACGCTTAATAGCTCAGTCCTCATTATACAATAACGACGTGCTATTGCCAGCCCTACTGGAACTATATCATTTTATAACGGATATTTAAAAATGGGGTTTAATGCCATATTATTGCGTTTTGCACACTACTGCCTTTTAAGAGAAGACTTTGAGCCAGTGTTGTTAAAATGGCGCCTAACCTTCAGAGACTTGAGCCGGATAGCCCCATTGTACTATTCTCAAATATGCTGGTCTTAGCAAGTGAAAAGCTGCCTCCTCACTACCGTGGACATGGCAGCCCTTGGGGCAGGGCATTCTGTTTCTATTTCACTAATCTTGGTTGCCTGTAGTGGTATGATACCAAGAGGTGAAGGGTTTTAGCGGGAATTGGGGAGCGCATAGAAAAAACTGTGAATAAGAATTCAAACTTCAAATTCCCCCTGTCACATGTATACACTCATTATTTCAAATGTGCAAAGAGCTTACGTTGGTCATTGATTGGCCTTGTTCCCACTCTACAACAACAACAAAACAACACCGAGCAGGCTGTCTGAATAAAATGGCGCTAATTACTGCACTGCTAAAGGCTGAGTAAGCAGAGTGGTCTGTATCAGTGTGCTACAGGGAATACGAACAGACGGTCTATAAATGCAATGCACTTACCAGCTAGATTCCACCCCGAAACCTTGCCTAGAGCCATCTATTTCACACTATTTACTTTATTCGTAAAAACTGCCTCTGCCGCAAAATATCAAGACGGAAATTGCTAGGGGTCGTTTAGCTCAACGGGAAGAAACCGCGAGTAAGGAACGGTCATATACAAGTATGCATGTGTGTTTGTGTGTGTGACGACCGACCACTCTGTTTCTAGTGATTCAGGTGGCATTAGCACCTGAAGAACAAAGATGAACAGCGTGGACTATTACAGGATCCGAACACCTCTGAAAGGAGCACTTCACATAAAAGAATAAAAGCCCTTTTAAGACATTAAAGGGAGACTTCAATAGACAACCTTTGGTGCCCTTTATTCCATATGGACTAGCGTTCATACGTGAAACGTCACCTTTCTCACACATGAGCAGATGCGAACGGCAGATGGTCTGGAGGTTTTCTGAGACTATATTGTTATTTGGGTTTAACACTGGCCGATGGTGGTCTGCTTTGATCAGAGCTTTATTAACATTGTAGTCATGATGAAGCAAACCTACACACACACACACACGCACACGCACACACATGCTTTACACATTTCTGTTAACACTTCCAGTATATGCCTGCTTGTCCACCCATATAAACAAGCCTGTGTCTCTCTTTCTCTCTTTCTCTCTCTCGCGCACACACACACACACACACACACACACACACACACAGAGCTACAGTAAAACACTGGCTTGTCACACATGCTGGGAGAGGTCTGATGCATCCATTCCAGCCCCACAGCTGGTCTATATGACCTGGCTCGGGGCGGTCTATTACCTGGCCAGCGAAGGCCAGTGCGTCATGGGAGGGAGACTTTGGGGTGCTTTTGTGGCGACCGGCGTGCGCTGCTTATTTAGCGTGGCTCGTCAGGTATCAGGCCCGAGCCATTCAGAGCTCTTCTTTAGAATAGCTCCGAGCCACAGGGACCACTCCACTGGGAGAGCACAGACTGCCACAACATAATGACAGGACGAGCGTGGGATACAGAGAGAGAGAGAGAGAGAGAGAGAGAGAGAGAGAGAGAGAGAGAGAGAGAGAGAGGAGAAAATGGGAAATGGAAGAATGTAGGGGAGAGATACGGCCTGCCAGCCAGCGAGCCCAGTGGCAGTATCATAGAGGAGGGGGGTGCAGGGGGAAAGGAAGCCCAGTGGTTAGCACGCTAGCTAGTGGGCTGGTTTGAATCCCGAGCCAGACAGGATTCATAATCTGGTGGACGTGTCAGGTGTCAGCTCCTTCGCGCTGAGCCCTTGAGCAGGGCACGTAACCCTCCCCCTCCCCCCATCAAGAAAAGGGACAAGGGACATGTTTCCCAGAAACGGCAAACACACATCGCCTCTAAAGTACGTAATGGTTGAAGTCTGCGTGCAATCACTAGGTCATTGTGATGTTGCCACGGTAACGACGTCTTGCCCCCCAACACCGCCGACTCTCCAGACTGTATTTACATGCTCTTCCCGTCATGAGTAACCACGGGAGGTGGAACAAAAAATAGCGTGATGTGTGGATAACAGAGGCAACCAGAAGCAAACATACAGGTTTCATAAGACGCGCCAGTCTCCATTAAGATGAATTGCCTCAGCGCTGTGCGATTAATTTTCACACACTTACGCGACAGGCCTGGACGTCTGATGTTTGTTGTGGAAAAGATTAAATAGTCATGCTTGAGAGCACGCAAAGAAATAACCAGCTTAACCCTCTACCTGGGCCGGTTTGTGCATTTGGTTTGGCCATACATTGCTCTCGTTGCAACCTTATTCATTTGCTCATTTATTTGTACATTTATTTATTTATTTTTGATTTCGCCAGATGCCTTGAAGGTTGCTTAGAAACTGCACAAACATCTTTTAGAGGCGATTATTCCACGCCACAGCTTCTAAAGCCTCAAATCGCTGACTGTGTCTGTGTGTGAAAGCCAGATAATTACGCCGGCTCAGGCCGATCCTACTCACTCTTTAATTGGCTGTCGCGAAGTTGGTCTGAGGTGTAAAAAGAGGAATGTATGAAGACTTACAACTGCACGTTGCAAATTGTGTTAAATGGCATCTGCTGAAGTGTGTGTGCGTGCGCGTGCATGTTTTTTGTCTATTGAAACAATGAACTATATTTATACAGAACACCAAAACTATATCCACTATATCGTAACAATAAAATCAGACATTTATACTGTAAATTAGTACATTTAAGTCAAGCATACAAGACAATTATCTTAGTCGTTTTGTGTGTGTGTGTGTGTGTGTGTGCGTGCGTACTCCTCACCTCTCCTCGCGGTTCTGACCCACACACACCCGTCCCCCGTGGCGCGGTGTGGGATTGCTGCAGGAGCGCTGGCGGACCTGGAAACCGATGCCGCAGCTGGTGCTGCAGAGAGACCATGAAGTCCAGGGTGTCCAGGCCCCGTTTCTATGGAAATGCACACACACACACACACACACACACAAAAGGGTTTATTAAAGGTATAGTCAGCTCCTGTAAGCTAATTGTAAGCTTATGCAAATACCTCCTCGCATTTCGCTAGCTTACCGTTCTCTGTCCGTGTTGACAACAACAAAGCCATAGCACTTCGAGAGTACTATATAGGGAATACAGTTTTGATAAGGGAATGAGAATGACTGGCAGGGTCGGTCATTCTCATTCCCTTATCAAATCTTTATTAATTTTAATGCGAGGGCCATCGTGTGCTATACCTGGAGCAGTTGGCCACCTCCACGCTGATTCCGTGACACTGCTGGCCCCCGCACTGGGGGGCGGGGCTGTCGCACGCCCGCGTCCGACACAGGCAGGAGCCTCCGCCGCCGCCGCCGCCATCATTGTGGCTGCAGGCCGCCCAGCTTGACCAGGCGCCGAAACCCCCGTCCAGCGTCACGTTGCGGACCTGGCAAGGCAGCACAGAAGGCGGGGTTGGAAATAAGTCAATCCCAGCGAGGGGAAACGTGAGCGTGTTTGTTTGGCGCGTTGCTGCCGCTCCTGAAAAATATGCTGTCTGGGAAACCGGAGGAGAGAGCTAGACGCAAACACCAGTCGGTTTGCTTCGAGTCGGTCTGAAAGCAACCGTATTACGTCACACGGAGAGAACATCCAAAGCGGATTAGTCAATGGGATGAATGCATTGTGCGCAGCAGGAGCATGCATGCACAATGACGTGACATGGGAACGTTCTCAGGCGTTTAGGCAGAGTTTCAGAAATGGAAAATGGATGCTGCGAAACGAACATGTCGGACATGAAAATGAGGAAATTAAAGTCACAGGCCGGGGATTCCTTTTTATTAAAAAAGAGAATGGGCCTGAATATTTCAGCGAAGATTAATTTATGAGTGATGTTTTGGTGTGAACGAGAAGGTTGAGAGTTTCAGGACAGCGGGTGACAGGCGCTGCTTCTCGGCTACATTTCCTGTGGATTTAGAAACGGAACGCTTTCCCACCAAGAGAAGTCTAAACCATCTGCCGCTATGGCGGTGGCAGAAATACTGTCTGCTGTTTGCTGGAATACATAATTGAACCCTGCCGTGTGCCCAAATTGGAGCCGCTTGATTAAGACAGAAAACATTTGCATCAATGAGCTTCCTAGAATGCACACTACCAGGAAGAGAGAGCGAATAATGTGTCTCCTTCACTAAGCCATTTAGATATTTCTCTTTGCTGGTGGAACAAAGAAGTGCATAATTCCCGCCATTAAAAGGACAGAATGGATTGCCAGGGCCCCACAAAAAGGGGTGATATCACACTGCAGAGGGAGATAAAAGGTGCATTGCATCATAAAAATAATTTCTTATTTCATGGAATTACAGCAGCCGACTATTTCTATAATAGAACACAGGGGACTTGTTCTTTGATGATGATGATGATGATGATTATGAGTTTGATGCACAATACAAATTCTTTATAAAAGTATCTATGGAGCCAAAACATGCACAGAGTTCTTCCAATTCAAATGATTACCAGATATATTATGCTGGTAGTGTGTCTTGTTTGCCAGCAAATTTCACAATGTACGCCAATATGAACACCGTTAAATTCCAGTCTGAAACAGCAGAAAACCTCCTCATTGCAAAGGGTGGTTTGTTCAGTTATTAGCAAGTTTAGAGTCCAATTTAATTCAAAAGCGATGATTGACCTAACTAACTTGACACGCCAGAGGAATTGTTGTCACAAGTCCGTCTGGAAAGCCATACATTGAAACTGTTATGACAAGTGTGAATGACAGGTACTTACAAAAAAATACTTGGCAGTTGATTGGATGAACCATCTGGTTGATTGGAAAGTTCAGCTGCTACTCGGACACATTCAAAATGATTCCTAGGCTTTTCAGACTGATCCTCACGGTGAAATTAAGCTGAAGCTCGTGATGCAATGAATGACCTACCATTGGTCAAAGTACTTTCAATGTTTTGGCATTGACACTCAGCATGTAGGCAATTCTGATGGCAACCAATTTAGAAGACTACATCAGCTTTACAGTTCGGGGGTCTCATTTATAAAAGTGTGCCTATAATTCGAATTCATTGAAAAGAAAAGAACTACAATAGTTATAAAACTCTGGCGTCTCTTGACGCGCATTGACGCCTTCAGTGGGCGGTGCCTTTTAGGTGTTTCTAATAATAGATAGCCTATATTTAAAATTCATAGCGATGTCCCTGCTGTACGTCAAAATGTTATTACTTTCAAAACATCTCTCAAGACTCATCCTTCTGCCACTGGAGTCGCAGTTTCCAATTTTATCAAATGTTTGTCCGTATGTACATTATGGTTCAAAGTGTGAGGACCGCACATTCTCCAGTAAAGTTGGTTTTTTATAGATAACAACCTTTGCGTGCCAAGTGGCGCACGCACATTTCTAGTCCCGTTTTGTGCGTACGCAACCTTTATAAATGAGACCCCTGGTCTGGCTAGGCATCATCTATTGTAGACCAATGAATGGGTTTCCCTTTCTGTGAGAACAAAGGTAGCTATTGCCAGAGGTAATTCTTGCTCGTTCTGAATATGTTCCATCCAGTTAGACGCCTTAGTTAAATGGCCAAACGCATGTTTACTCAGTGGTGTACTATAGCTGAATGTATGCAGTGATGTATTCACAGTGAGTTAGGAAGAAAAGGAACAGAATCTCTGATATTTGTTTTCATTCAGGAAGCGTCCAGCAAAACTCAGACCAGCGTGACTTGTACATTCACACCTGAGTCACACCTTCTGCATACACCCGCACCTCGATTACCTGTGCTCTTCTTCACGCATGTATGTGTGTGTGTCTCCCACCACCCCGCCGCTCATTTGCATTTACACGCACGTCTGGGGCCATGTTTGTGTGCCAGTCACGTTTCGTGTTCTCCCGGCAGCCTCACTAGCCATTATAACAGACAGCCTGCAGGCTCTTAGTGCCAAATAGCCCACTGAACATCAAACCACCTAGAGGACTACGACAGCCCTCACCACACTCACATGCTGTGACTGCCCTAAATAACGGATTGCGTGTGGTTTAATATAGTAGAGGCGAGGTAAAATTGATAGGCTACCTCTCCCCCTAATGCTGCTCACAAACTTGGAGCAAGAAAATAAATGGCCGGGCTGTTTTGCTAATGAACAGCGAGACAGAAGTGAAGGATTGAAGCGGCGGTCTTGATCATTCTCAAGGTGCAATATACTCTGGTAAAGTCAAGATGCTCGGTCCCGAGATGTTTTTTCCTCAATGCGACTGTTGTTGGAGTCTGTTGTGTGTGTGTGTGTGTGTGTGTGTTTGTGTGCGTGCGTGCATGTGTGTGTGTGCGTGCGTTTGAGAGCTCGCACTTTAGCTTTCAGCACAGAGGACTGTGGGTTTTATATTAATACTGAGAGAACAGGGAGAGTGGAGGCAAAGAGGATAATTACGTTCTCTGCCAACTTTCAAAGTTTCATTCAATGGGCTGAGAAAAAAACAACAACAACAACAACAACAACAACGAAGAAATGGAAGTGTGGCAACAACAAGGGAGTAAACCGACCCCAACCCCAGAACCAGGTTAACTCACGGGGCACTTGGTGATGCTCTGCTCCCATTGGCTCATCCGTACGCTCTCTTCCAGGGTCGTGCACTTCTTCAGCACCAAGTCCCAGCCACAGTAGGGGTCACGTGCACCCACACAGGCCCTGGAGAGGAAGAAGAAATAACATGTTAGACGTCTGGAGACCACACGGGGAGAATACAGCTAATGCTGCCTAGCTAACAACACCAACGAGGAGCGAGGAAAGGCATAAGGATATGACAGCTACAGCAGCAATAAACAAGGGGACACTTTATGCATTATTTTGATTATTTATGAGCTCATTGGTAGTGTTGTTGCCCCGGGTTGCCAGCAATGATGTCTTAACACAGAGCGTTGACTTGGGTAATCTTCAGGCAGGCACACATGCATTATGTTCCCGCGTCTCGCACACATGCGCCTGCTATGATGTCAAATGGCTGGGAGGAGCGCTGGAAACGGCCAGCCTGTCTTCCCTGTGCCTCCTTCAGGCGGTTTATTGAGAGCAATAAAAAAAAAAAAAGCCTGATGTCGCTCTTTTCATGCAAATACGAGGTCGCCGTGACGGCCTGGCGACATATCTCTGAGCCGCAGGCACCAACGCGGCCTGACGTGTCTCTTGTGAAATGTAATCAAGTGTGTGTTCCATAACAATGAACTGAAAAAGTGTGTGTGCGTGTGTGTGTGTGTGCGTGTGTGCGTGTGTGCGTGTGTGTCTGCGATGACACCACTACACACGTACTTGTGTACATGTGTGCACATGCGCACACACAACTGGGTCTGGCAAGGCAGATTTATGTGTATCGGTGCTACTGTAGCAGGACTAAATGACAGGGAATGGCGACTAGTTAACAGCTGTTTGTAAATGGAGTTCTGAAGGTAATTACAGACGCTATACTCTTTTCCCTAAAGGTAAAAATGTGACACCATCATATTCAGTATTCTGTCACATTGTGGTTGTTTGTGTTATTTTTTCTTTCATATTTTATAACCACCAAGGAGGTTATGTTTTTGCCTTGGCCTACTCAACTTTTAACACGATAGCTCATTAGATTGTAGACTTATTAATACAGATCATTTGGTGGGACCTGGCCTAAGGACAAGCTGGCTAGATTTTAGTGTGTTTATTTATGTATGCACTTTAGTTAGTTTCTCTGTTCTGTAAATACGCACATTAACAGGAGTGAATAATCAAGTCAGACTACCTGTAACATATTACAGCGACATTTAATTTAGATTCATTTAGGCGTGGGTCAAAGGCTATATTATTTATATTTAGTGGTGAACACATAGTACAGTACAGCCTTGGCAGAGGTAGGCCTCTTGTGATTTTGTTTCTTGTCTTCACGACCAGCGGCCGTGTCCTAAATGACATTCATTTGACTTTGACAACAAGTGTCGTAACGTCTACAGCATCCATCACAGCCACAGTCTTAATATCCATCCCCATCTCTGCAGCGATCACTGATATCCTATTGCGCACGAGGCTAGGAATGCAGGTGCGATGCCATTCTATTGTGTAAGGTGCGATTACAATAGCAATGATGGATGGCGTCCCATTCTTGTTTCCAATCCCCCTCGCCTGCAGCTCCTGTCTCGTGTTTGTCTTGGCAATATTTATACCTTGACGTAGTGTCTTTCAGACCGACAGAAACTCAATACGTCTGATTAACACGCACGGCTGTAGCCCGACTGTGCGTGAAAGCATGTGAAAGCGTGAGCTAGTGATAGCGCGAATGTTTGTGTGAAAATGTGTGTGTGTGAGAGAGAGAGAGTGTGCGCAGATGGAGGGAGAGTAGTACCCGGGCACCTCGGAGTGAGTGGCTCAGACAAAAGCTGATTTACGGGGGTTTTAAATCTCTACGAGGTCCCTCACCAACTCACACACACACTCACACACACACACACACACACACACACACACCTGGCCCCTCACAGATAAAAGGGGAGAACTTGAGAGAGAGTGAGAGAGAAAGTTTTCAACTCTTGCGTGTGCATGTTTTCATCCCTTAATTTCCCTTTGAGATTAACCGTGCGCTTGTGCATGTGCAGAGTCAGATGCAGAAAACGACGTCCAGGATGTAGAAATACTACTCACGTACAGTATTTGCTCCATGAACTCCACTGTATTTAGCTTAAATTTAGTTTAAAGTTGAGGCGTGGCATGACACAGAGGGTCAAGCTCAGGTAGGGGAGAACTACAATATGGAGCAAGATATATAATAGACTTAGCACATGAATCCACTGTTAATATTTATGTTTACCCGAGTACATTTAAGGAGCTTACTAAAGACTGCATGGTCATACTCACTCTCTGGTCTTGTGGTAGTTGCACCTCATGAGTGGGATCTTGACCACCTGGTCTCTAACACCTACGTAGAGCTCGCTACGGCTATGCAGGATGAGAAGGCTCCTGATAGGCTGCCTCTTCCTGGGCGGGAACAACTCGATTTCCTCCAACAGGCAGCTCCCCATGGACTGATTTTGAGGGGAAAGCACCTTCCTGATCGTGCCGTAGTCTGGAGGAGGGACAAGGCAAGAACACCGGTCGTAAAATGAAAATACGGTGTTTAAATCTGAGAGGTTTTTTTTTTTTGCGTCTCTAAACCATTCATTTAATGCGAGACCAGTGTTGAGAGATTATGCCACAAACAGGGAACATTTTCTTTTGGGCTAGAACTCAAACAAACAAAATCTATTATCCATGCGCTTCCTGGGGTGCAGCGAAAGCAATCATGCGCACGTTGACAAAAGGAGGGGAGGGGTTTGCAAATATTTGGCTCGAAGGTGAGAATTAGCACCCAATGGTGTTATGTTTCCTTCTCAAGGCATATTTTAGGCTACTTCGCATGGTTGGAGTTCTATTAATATTCTCCAGATGTGCGCTTTGAGGAGCGCACGTCATTTATTAGTAAGAGAGGGTCCATCTCGGAGTCCAAGAAATCATAACAAACATTCACAAGTGATTCACAAATCACTTTTGTAGGCTTTTCCCTATAGTCAACAAGAGGACTAATATATATTGTAGCTGTAGGGCTATAATTAAGCGATGAAGCCTAAAGGAATTTGTTGAAAACAGCTGTAACTTGTGCAGCTACAAAAAAACAAATCATTCATGGAACACCTGTATTCTAGGACACTTGACATATTTGGACTAAAATGATGCTATTGAGTTCTGAACAGCGGCTTCAATCAGAGTGTGTTTTTAAACTAATAGCGTGCAATTACACGCTAGCCAGAGCTAATGGCCTTGGCACTGTGTCAGATGTTTTCATCATTACTGTCTGGTTAGCGTACACATGACTCTGCATGGTGCGGGCAGCTCTTGTCCTAAGCTCCATTGATCACAGCGCCATGCAAACAATGAGAGAGGAGCTATTTTAACAGGAATCCAAGCCAGTGATCTGGAACCGGTGTGTGCGTGTGTGTGTGTGTGTGTGTGTGTGTGTGTGAATGTAATTGTTTGAGGGATATCCCAAAAAAACATTGCTGCATCAACAGGAAAATTATGTTGACATTATCTAGTTGGCCTATTGTACGTTAAGCCAGAGCCATGTTGACATTCCGCTGAGTGCACACACATCCTGACATCCTCTTGACTGTAACAGCAACCATTACATCCCAGCTAGCAAAGCATTGTGCCGACATTCAAAGCTTTATTTTTGCTAAAGCAAAAGTCCTGCTGTTTCACCTTTAGAAGCTGAAACCTGCCGTATACATGTAAGGCTTGTGCATGTATAATGTCAATGTACAGTGACACAAGCCCACACACACGCCACTTCAGTACTTAGAAGATATTTTAGCATGCGCTGTGATAAACTACAGGCAAAGGCATTTGTGCGAGAACTCAACCGATAGCTATCCTATCTAACTCATGTTTGAAAGTGTATGTGTGTTCTTCATTACTGGCTTGTCTTCGTTTTGACAACTGACTGGTTGCAATTTCATGGTGTTTACAGTCTGTCGGCGAGGGGTTTGCATGTGAGTGATATAATGCTCTGGTGTGGTGTGTGCTTACTGTATAGTTATAGTGCATGCTGTCTGTCTGTGTGTGTGTGTGCTGTGGGGGCATATGGAGGACATATGGCTTTTAAAGAGCGATCACACCAATGTCAGCAGACTTCAAGCTTGGCAGTATGCTCGCTGCCACAGTGATGCCTCCAGTGTCCTTCCCGCTGGCCTCATTCACTTTCCTTATGTGGGCGCACAGTACAACAGCCGAACAAACACAGCCAAGCGAACAGCCGAGTAGAAGACGTGTCCAATTTATTGTCTATATACGTTTCCCTAGCAGCAGGAATATCTTGCCTTTCTCTGACAACGTGGGATATTAATATGGGATTAAATTCGAATACAGAAACAGAAAAACATTAGGTTGCTTGACCCTATAGTTCTCTGAGGTATATCTGCTCAAGAATAGCTTCCCAAAAATAAAAGATGAAAAGCTCAAATAAACAGCGAACATGCACACACACACACACACAGTGCTTAGAACCTACCGGTGGCCAGGTAGATGATATGGAACAGAGTGTCCTTGCCCTGCACCACATCCACAGCCACGTGGGTGAAGCGCACACTGTCCTCCATGAAGTAGGGTACAGGGGCCACAGGTTGGACCACCTCGTGCATTAGCAGGAACTTCTGGGCGTCCTGCAGGTTTCTCTCCGTCAGGTTGACGTAGGAGCCGGAATCGATGGTGCCGCACTGTGTGAAGGGGGGAGGCATATCTGGGTTATTGTAGTCAGGCCTGCTGGAGAAAGATGGCTGCACGCCATGATCAAATGGTCAACAACAAAAACACCTCTCAATTCAATGCCATAGAAGGTGCTCCCTGAGAAGCTCCACCCCCCACCATGGACACGCATTGCCAACGCTGAGACAGTGTTGTGTGGTGCGACCCGTTTGCGTTCCCACGTGTGTAAAGACAGTGGTTTATTGCTTCGGCACGCACACAAAATGGAGTACTATGAGAAGATATTCGCTGAATTTGATGTTGATGTTGTATTATTTCGCTCACATTCACTGACCTTGCCTTGAAAAGATGTCCCAGTGAAAAATGTAAAGAACCCTATTCGCACCTACTTTGGGTCAGTGATTGTTCCGTTGCACGCCGCAGAAATTGGCCGGAGTTAAGCAATTGATGAAATCAACAAGTATGTACTGTACCATACTGTTGTTCCCATTAAAATGAGGTTGATGGAAAGGAGATGTCTAAGCAATTTGACACACGTTATTAGATTTTGTGTAAGTGTAACTGCACCCCAGCCTAACTCCACCCACTTCACAACCTAATTTGTAAGGTAGCTTTGTGAGGGGAGTAGCTAAGAGAGGAACCCACATTAACCTCAACATTTGAATTTGATGTATGAGCGGAGTATACTTTTGCAAAACCAGCCAGGTCCTGGGGTGATTTTTTTCACGGATGTGACGTGCAGGTCCGTTTTCAGCCCAAAATCTAAATCAAAATTCTAAATGGCAATTTTTATAAAAACAGGAATGTTGTCAATATTAACACCAGCATTGATGTGTCTCATCACAGATCAATCATATTACTTAGTTTTCAGCTCAAAAAACACATTTTACGGTGCAGTTACACTTTCAATTAGATTTTCTTCATGTGCACTTATGGAGGTTTATGTATCATCACTTTTTTTATGGCCGTTGTATATTTCTCATTATTTCTACACAATTGCAGAGCTTCTATTGTCTTCATAATCACAATATGTTTCAAAAGATATTGTGAACAAATGAATGGCGGTGGAAGCCACATGACTGGTAGCCACAACTTCGGTAGATGATTTATTAATAGCAATAACAAGACTGCCAGTCTCTTGCAATAGTGAGAAAATGTCATGCTCGCAGATTATTATGGTTTTATCTATAGAACTATCCTGGCCTTTTAGTACCACAGTCTGATAAAGATCCAGTAGACTTTTATTAGATACAGTTATAGTATAAGCCATTTTAGAAAATAGACAAAAAAGGTGTCCAGACTTTTGAAGGTTATATGTTCAAAGAATAGAATACATGCTGAGGGGCAATTTGTAATTATTCTATTTTCATTATTAGGAGACTGATATGATTTATGAGCGGTTGGGAGATTTTAGCTCAAATTTAATAACTGTGGTAATGTTTATTCACTAAAGCATCACGAATTTGATTTGCATAATAGACTTTTTGTTCAATCAAGTCGACACTATTATTAACAAATGGCACTAACCTTTACTGTAATGAACATCTTATTTTAGTTAAAGAACATTAGACTGTTATTTTTGAATAGGCAGACCTTTTCCATTCCAAGGTGAAACATGGGTCCCTGTTCGCCACCAAGGTGAGTGAAAAAGATAAAGAGCCCCTGTCATCTTTCCATCTCCTCTCATGAGATAACCATGCATGTGCTTTAACTGTTAGCATCAAATAGCATGCGGGCGCCCAAAGCTATGAGTGTATGTGTTGCATAAGGCCCCACCCACAAAGTATAGGTCTACTTGGAGGTTTTGAGAAGATCTCACTTAAAATATGCATGGTACTGTATATGTACATAACAGTTAACCATGTAATGGTGCCTTTTTTTGCTAGGCACCGTGTGAATTTTTCATTGTTTAGCCATGCATGTTTGAGCTTTACCCAATGCTGTATGGGGAATCTCTAGTACTTAACGCCTGGAGGACAATAGATACCCTTCAGTGGCCAGTGGAAGCACACAACATACGTTATACAAATCAACCCCTGGCCTTCACTGGGCTGACAGATGAGAATTACCAAAAGCTTGCCCGGGAAGGGTAATGGATCAGTGGCCCCACCACGCTCAGAGATCAGAAATAAAGCCCCAGAGAACAGGACAAACGGGACATGTGTATATATTTATATATAATGATAAATGTGGGGTGTATAATGAATCAAATGTGAATGGATGCGTGTGCGGCTTGTGTATGTGTAAGGGTGTGACCCCCATGCCGATAGAGCATTCTCAGTGTCAATGTAATGATGACCACCCTGGTGAGGCTAGGCTATAACTAATGTTAGCTGGGCTGATGTGTGTGGGGCTGGGGGCATCTGTGAACATGAATGATGGACGAGTGAGCCCCCCCAATAGAGTCAAGGTGAGGGACAGGGCCATCATTTGGCTGGCTGCCCATTCAATGCTCAGCTGTCATGCACATATCATCCACACTTCACGCTCTGGCAGGACGATGCTAAGCATGACTTGACATATGCTGAGAAATCTGTACTGTACTTACTAGTGTTATTATTATTATTTATCCTTCAGGAAGCACCAACGTAGCTAACATTATTTCTGAAATTACAGTGCAAATTATTAGTATTTGTTTTTACTTTACAATTTACAGACTACATAGTACAGATTACAGTTCCTTCATGTGGTTAGGCCTCCACTTTGCCATCATAGCCAACATTTTATTGTGTGATTAATTTCCTTTGTGTGTGAATGAACACATTGTAGGTTAAGTATGCTAAAGTATGCTTCCATTAGGCCTTTAGCCTACTGACGAATACTTCTTTTCATTGCTCTCACGATATATTAACAATACAGTGTTATCGGCCAGCATGGGCTTCGGCATTGAAATGAACACGATATGGAGGTTAACGAGTACCCTTTCACCGTAAGCAATAACAGTTTGACAGAAAACCTATAGTACACCACGACGGTATTAACTCCCGACGCGCAGAGAACAAACGATGCACAGCGTCAGTAACCCGGCCAGATCAATCCATATGGAGCCGATGAGTGGATGGAGGGGCCCTCGCAAGACAGACAGGGAATTAACCTTCAATCAATAGGCTGTGTGTGTTATGATAAGTTCACAGCTATAATTATCCCTACATGCGGAGATTTTCCCTAGCCATGCGAGCTGATTTTATTTGTATAAAGTATTTACGTGGCCTGCGGTTTTTATTACGACGCGCCCGTTTATGTGCCTGTAAGTGCGAAAGGGCTTTATTTATGGGAAAGTGATAAATCCCATGCTCGTAAATCTAATTCGCCAACATTGACAAATGCTTGATGAACATGTCACGGCAACCCAGATAAAGTGAGTCTCGCTCCAGCGGTGGGGAGCAGGCATTCTCCACCGCACCGGTGCAGAGGTGGGCTTAGAGGTGAAGAGTAAATCCTGTTCCTCATGGAACTGGCTCACAGGAAAACCTCCAGTATATATAGACCCTCAGTGCAGTGAGGCGGCAGTATTTCCAATAGGCTGCTGAGGTCAGCATCAACTGCACAGGGTATACAGAATATGTGTGGAGGTAAGTGTTTTTTCAGTCAACTGGAAGTGATATGCTGACATTCAGTACTGTAAGTGTGTGTGAGTGTTTTAGTAGTGAGTTTATGTTTTACTGGCGTTTAGTTTTAGTTTTTGTTTGTAAGATGAAATGGCAACTCTATGTCTTTACATATCACATATAACCTCTACCTACATACGTCATTTCAGATAGTGTGGTGTTGTAGTGGCTGTTCTTGGTGCTGGAGGAACCTCTGCTTAGGCATGGCTACGAGCTTGGGAACGTGCGTGTTTGCGTGCGTGTGTGTGTGTGCGTGCGTGTGTGGAAAGAGGCAAGCGTCACCCCTCCTTGATTAGCCAGACCCTTGGCGGGAATTCAATCCCACTCCATGTACTGTGCGGATTAGCCCCTTCGATATCTCTTAAGCCTGCCACCACTGAGAACATGCACTTTTGGTAATAAAACCATTCCTGTGTCATAGATACCAGGCCACAAGCTGTAGGGCATTCACTGGTGCTTTTGCTATAGTGCCTCTGTTGTTTAAGAGGAGTATGAACATAGAGTGCAACTCTAAGAAGTTAAGGGCATGAAATAGGCTAATTGGATACTGTGCCAATGTAAAATCACTTGCTTCTACAATAAATAAAGAAATATATTCCAAGTCCATTGGGTTGGCAGAGAGAAATGGGTGAATGAGCAAGACAGTGCAAACAGACAAACTATGGCTACACTTAAAATGACACCTAACTGAAACACGTATAGGTATGATTAGGGCTGTAGCGGTGTAGGAAATGTACCTGCGTTGATTTAGGTTGGCCCAATAGCGCAGTCTGCAGTATTATCGCCATTTTTTTGTTTTTGTTTTGAATGGTCAAGTCCGTGGCGGAGAGCTTCCGAAATACTGTATTGTGATCCTGCGGCACTTATCAAGGCAACGAGATCTCAGTCCGTGGAGACACAATTGTGCAACAGCATATAGGCTGCCCACCAGTTTAGTACCGGTGTTCTGCCTGTATGTAGGCTTTCATGTGTAACGTTGTCCTGCAGATGTTTAGCCAAAATATCAGCTGGAAAATAAATATGACAAATGAATAAAAATCATATTAAATAGCGCAAGATCAAAAGCCTATGGCGCACCAAGCGTAGCCTACACCGCCTTGATTTAGGTAGCATGTAGACAGAAAGAAGTGATGGCACAGTCGGCTGTTTTCGGTTTAACAACCCAAAAGGTTTGGAAACAACATATTCCATTTTCTGTCCCCACACAAAATACAGACATGTCCCAAAAGAATCACTCAATGTGTGCGCGCTGCCAATACATCCATGGAGAGCTTCCCAGACAGAATATGACTAAACTGTAGTAAAGTCCAGCAAACCGTAACGTCTGAATGTCGTAAATACATACACTCCCAAAGGCTACAACCGGCTAATATGGAGCTGGGGGAATTGGTGATTCGAAAGCGCACACGCCCTAGATCAAACGTCATATCCGATGGGCGTGTCATGAAAATTAAATCTAATGTAAACACTGCGGTAACGGCGGTTGCTTGCCACGGCCCACGGTTGGGTTAGCAACACTGCGGTATTGCAATATTGTGGTTATCGCGACAGCCCTTGGTGTGAACAGTAACCCTGAACGCACTTTGCAGTGAGAACAATAAGCTAGATTGGTCTGTTTGTGGTGCCACCTGACTCTCAGCATTACCTTCCATTATAAGTGCTGCTCACCTGGAAGTCTGGGTTTGGGTTTGGGTAGGGCAGCCAGGCTGAGCGTGAGTTCTCCTGGTACTTGAAGGGCCCGTTGAAAACCTGCATAATGGCACTGAGATTGAAGGCGCACACTGCAGAGGCGGCAATGCTGTTTCTGAATGGTTGAGAGGGAAGAGAGAGAGAGAGAGAAGAGATGAATACAGGACACCATGATCGATGAGGGGCAAAACAGAATGGTAAAAGTGAGAAGAAAAATAATAAAAAAATGAGCGTGTGAGAAAGTATTGCACCAGCGCCAAAATCTCCCCAGACAGTGTGCATCTCTGCCAGGCTGAACTCTATAGTGGTTTATAATGTTCTGAGCCAATGACAGATCTAACTGAACAAACGCACACAAACACACAAACACACTATTATGGGTGACTGACATTCATCATATCTGGATCACACAGTAAGTTCAATGGGAAGCAATTAGGATGTTCCGACTGTCAAGCCTCCAAATCTGAAATACAGCTTTGACATTTCATGCTCGGCGTTCGCAAAACACATACCAGCCTCCCTCTGCCTCAGTATGTAAAGAATGAGTGCATTAGCTCTCTGCTCAAACTGCGACACTTGGGCGATGTGAATTATAATCCCAGGCAGCCGTTCATTAAACCTATTGCCCGCGAGGGAAACTGTTTCCGATACCCTTCAAAAGAAATTATTTTTCAGCAATGTGAACGCACTGACCATAAAGAATAGATTACTCAGCTTTAAATAATGGTCCGCGGATGTGTTTCTGTGTGAGCGTGCATGTGCGGAAAAAAAAGAGAGTAGGGGAATTATTGAGAGACACAGATGATAAAGGGACGGTTATAAGGAGAGAATAATGACAACGATTTCTTATTTGCTATTTATTTGATTTTATATTTTTACACTTGTGATATGACACACATATGTTATTTTATTGTGTTTACCGTATATGGGTCTAATAACATCTTAACCACAAAGAAACACTTTGAAACAAGCATTCTTTGTATTTATATCTAAATCGTAAACATCGTATTTGTTATTTTATCTGTGTAAAGGCATGATCTGCACCAGGATAGCTTTGTTAACATGCCTACATTTCTCCTTGTCGTGGGGCAAATTGTGCCTTTGTCGAAAAGGTCAAGAAATAATTTGACCTGAACAATTAGCAGTGTGCTTGTTAAAAAAAAAAGATGTCCACATGAGCGAAAAGGATACATGCTCAGTGAGTACTTTACAGAACCTTCAGCTTTCAACTAACACATAATACCGGAGGCATCAAGCTATTCTGCACCTGCATCAAAACTACTAGCCTACTCAAAATATTCCATTATGTTCCAACTAAACCCCAGTTGACGGCAGGACAGATACAGTATTACACAAGTCTTTCTGCTCTGTAAAAGGTGACCCACCGAATGCATATATACATAATACCTTGATTAAAAAAAAAGTACTTTTATTATTTGGGGAAAACAGAAACTTCTCCAAAATGTTTCCATTGATTTACCATACCAAAAGAACATATAACATATATCATTTATTTAATAGGTTGTTAATTTCATGTACTGTAATTACTAGGATTTACTTACAGATACACTATATTTGGAAGAAATAATATATTGTAAGTACAAATACTGTAAATAGGGTAAAAATATAGAACACATAACCTATACTTATATTCACATTATTAATGCCACATAACTTACTATTAATAAATGTTTTTGTGTTCACTACGCATTAGATGCAGTTGCCCTGATGTTGTTGCAGCCAAACTACTAAACTGTTATTTAAACTGTGTTGTGTGCCCCCCCTCCCATGCAATCCTGACCCCCGCTTTGATCACCACAATGCTCCAGGGCAGGGCACTCACACGTTGGTGGTGAAGATCCCGTAGAGCAGCTCCAGCTCAGGAAGGTAGAAAGTATCCTGCAGCTCGTTGTAGGTGAAGGGGATTTCCCCGGGCCGCGAGCAGTTGAGCCGGGCCTTCATGAAGGTAGTCCAGGTGTCCTCCAGCAGGAAGCGTCCGCCGATGTCGTTCTTGCAGACGCGGCCGGCGCGCGAGAACACGGTCCGCCCGCAGTCGTGCTCCACGGCGTTCTCGCGGAAGAAGAAGTACGTGAAGTTGCCGATGTCGTACGACGACACGAAGTTAGGCTCTGCGTGTGGGAGGGTGCGGGAGAGACAAGGGATTGGAGGGGAAGTAAACATATGTCCCCGGGGTTAAAAAACAAATACAGGAAATGGAAATAGTGACATTGTGGTATTGTGACAGAGAGCGAACAGAGAGAAAACACAAGCAAGAAGAAAGAGGGAGAGAGGCAGAGAGAGAGAGAGAGAGAGACTATAAGTTATGACTATGGAGTGAGTGACTCGCGCTACTAGGCCCACACACCTGCATTTAATCAGGATTAATCGCCGGAGGCTGCGTTATTAATGGCGCTGTGTCGCAATAAGAAAACTCATTTTTCATTGCGCAAAACCTAAAGGTTAGGATGAGGAATGACCAACACAGGCGTACTGTAATAGCTCCTACCCTGGTGTGAACCGGGCAACCCTTACGACACGGCAAAACTACAGCGTTCATCTTTAAGTATGACATTATTGGATCTAAACCGCACACTTTATTCTCCCTGACAGTGATTTCATTCACTTTTAAATGAAAGAGCTTTTTTTTCCACACGCACCCCCACCCCTCCCCTCTTCTCCCCACACACACACCACCCTTCTTCTCTGCACCTGCGATGTTGGCACTGGGAGAGACGGGGGAGAAAATCAATTCACCATAAAATTTGCTATTAAACCATTTCTTAGAGGTTGCTGTGGAGACGCTTATGTGGTGGCTATTAATTTTTTTCTTCTATTTAGCTTAAATGTGAATCTGATAAAAATAAAATAAAAACACAAAAGTCACTCCCTGACAAGAAAGTCATTGACCTGCTGTTCTGAAGGCTTGAAAACAGAAGCTATCTAAAGCTGTGCAATCTATATTCATTTTTAGGATGAAAGCCATGTAAACTGGACTGTGCCTTTTAAGTCCTCCATAGACAGATGTTAAGTGGAAATTTAAAAGGTTTTGGTTACAAGTAGTCTCTCTTTTACGTCAGGGACAGCGCTGGCTAACTACGCCAACATCTGCCTACTTGACAGGAGAGGTATTTTGATTGACATGCACAATGACCAACTACATAACATACAGTATATGTAGCCTACTGTATAGTGAAATAGTGTACAATGCTTCCAATACGAAACAGGCAGCAATCATGACCAACTGAAATTAATCCTATATAATCCTGCATTATGGCTTTATGGGTTTTAAAACACCCTACGGGTTTACAGTATTAGTTCAGGGGGCCTGAAGACACTTATGAGATTGTTTTGCCATTATCTGTGCACTAATGTGCATAAAGTACTATACATTCATTCTATGTGTACCTTTATACGTTGTAAACTTTAGCGTTAGCTTACCCTGCGCTGTGGCCTCAACATTGAAAGGTCATATCTGTGTCCACCACCTTCAAATCCAAACCTGACAGCTGAGACCGCCCCCCCCACTTACCATTCAGCCACTTAGAGTTGTACTGTGCGGTGCGGAGCGGCGGCAGGCCCCCCAGGCTCCGGTAGATGGCGGGGTCTCGGCCGGAGAAGTCCATGGCTGTGGCGGCGTACAGCTCCCCGCCGGAGGTGATGAGGGCGGTGGAGTTGTGGAGGGGGTTGTAGGGGCACCGCGCCATCCCGCTAATCTGGTCGTGGATCTCCGTCAGGTTGGTCAGCTGACGGAGGGTGGAGAGAGAGCAGGATAGGATTAGAAACAGATAGGGAAACACCAAGGAAAGTAGATGTTTTCAGTACATTCCTAACTTCATAAAATAGTACCTTATTAAGTGAAGCGTATGCACTTCATTTTTCCAATCTAGATTTCAGTGCAGAAATTGGTGTTTGTTTCAAAGTAATCAATTGAGGCTACACAACGAACCATGAAACTTAAGTTAATAATAAGCATTCTCTTGAGACCTTAACTTATATTAAACAACTGATAACTGTATAAAGCTGTAAATGTAGGACAAAAGTAACCAAGGGAATAAAAATGCAAACCAGTACAGTAGAAATGCCTTGCATTCTTTAGCCAATATGCTAATTTGGTAGACATACAGTACAGTAACAATACTTATACAACAATACATCTCATTATGTTGGTTATTATTCCAGTGCTCAAACAAACATACATAAGCAACCGTTTGAAGCAGCACCCAATCAAAAAACATATTTAGAGGCATTAACAGCGTGAACATACAAAATGTAATTTGGCCCACATCCAAAGATATGAAGCCCTCTCTGCCTTTTTAATGTCTCTCTTCTCTTATGAAAGCAAGGCGATCTTCTAGTGGCAGTGCTTTTTGAGATTTTGCCACTAATGTTCATACACCACAACCATCTGTTTGACTGGATAAACCATTACAACGCCACATTACTGGAAAAAGACCTCTTCATTTCAATGTAAAAGCTAGTTTTCCTTTAACAATATATAAGCTTTAATTGGAAGGCCAACACCAACCACGTAAAACAATTACAAACTTTCCAGCCTGACCCATGTTTAGCCTTTACACAGTGCACTTGTTCGCAATAATAAAAAAGAAATTATCCTGGACTAGCTGACTGAAATATAGAAACTGTGTAATGAAACTTATTTTTGATTTGCAAGATGCAATTATATTTTATGGTGCAAAAGTAAACAGAGCATAGCTGGATTAACATATGATTTATGCGTCCAGATTACTTCACACAAGGACTGAGGGAAACTTGACACAATATAAAAGGCGTACCAATGTATCCGCGTTTGCAATGACATTTTTTTTACAATCACAGGTCCACAAATTGGGGTCAAATTTGGCAGTTCTCCTGTCATTTAGTCTGCATTCCAATTAGAGCACTTGTCAAGATCCCACAGTAATGGCGGAGGTGTTTCTGTTCGGTGTCGCAGGTGTCTGTAGTGTCATAGCCTTTTTTGTGACAGCTATAGCCTCATCCTGTTTAAGTCTAAGCCAAGCCCCCCGCACTTCCAAACTGGGTGAAAAACACGATACTTCCTCTCAGGATGTGCCATTCCAGTTAACGCGTCTGGAAAGGTGAACAGCTTTTTTTTTTCCCTCTCCCCGCCGCATTTCCCGCGGCGGCTCGATTCGGATCAAGGGGTCCGTTCCAACCAACCCGACCCAAACAGAGGCTGCTTTGCTGTG
This sequence comes from Typhlichthys subterraneus, assembly GCA_027564835.1. NCBI lineage: Eukaryota > Metazoa > Chordata > Actinopteri > Percopsiformes > Amblyopsidae > Typhlichthys > Typhlichthys subterraneus. The sequence goes on from JAODUH010009956.1 coordinate 42,043, forward strand.
CTGAGATGAAAGGCGGTATTGAAGGGAATGGCTAGCTGTTTTGGGGTCAATAGGAGCTTTTTAAAAAGGAAGAGATGTGCTACAGAGAATACATAGATAGAGAGTCTAGATGCTATAGCCATCATGCATATTAAGGCACTGGACTGAAAGTGAGCTCTATGTTGCAGCCTTGCAGCTGGGCTATTGGGGGGGGGGATAGAGACTTTGAACCTGAATGCCTCCCATAGTATGACAGCACACAGCTAGAATAATCCTGGTCAAAAGCACCCGGGCGATATGAGCCCTGCTACCGTGGAGACCATCGATGGAACGTCAATTGAGAGAATTTTCAGCTACCCCAATACAAAGGGAAGTGAGGTGAAACATGTTAAGGAACAATTTAAGATTTGTTTGTTGGGCAGGACTTCAATACGTTCACAGTCTGTTAAACAGCACATCAGTCTCATGGAATACAGAAAGAAGGTCTTGTCTATCTGGTTATGTTTTGTTCCTCATCCTTTATATGTAAAATGTATATTGAATGATTTATATTTTGTTATTGCGTTCCATGGTTCATTGAACTGTATAATTCTGTATTCATACAAAACAAAAAAGAATAGCCACAGTAATGAACAAATTTCCGTCATGCTTCCCATATATAATAACTAACTGTTTTGACAGTATTGAGCCTTTTTCCATAACGTTAACTTTGTCTATGCTAGCTTATAAAGGTGAAACAAGCGATACTGGAGAAACATTGTTGATATTTGCAACGCAACATTTAAACAAATACAACTCTCCCTTCAGTACGATATGGTGCTCCCTCAGAAGCTACACCCCCAACATTGGATATTCATTACCAAGACTAATAGTGTTGTGTGGCTCCATCCAAATTGTTTGTTTTCCATTCCAGACTTAAAGGAAGGGTCAACTAATCTTGCTACTGTAACTTCGAGAACGGTAAGATAGCTTACGCGAGGAGATAATTGTTGAATTTGACAAAAAGTGTATTATCTTACATTTGTTTCCAATAGCTGTCTATACCTTTAACATCCATAACATTTAGCTAACCAAAATACCTTCAATGGCAAGGGCAGTCTTACTGATTCATCCTTAATGTAAAACGTTAGATACATAAAGGTACACACTACAATAATAACATGATTACACACTATAGAGGGACAAAAGTGACTATAGTGACTACAATGTAAGATGTCCTTGGGTGATTTGAAAGGTGTCCTGAAATTAGTAGTGCACATTCATCATCGTCACGTCATTGTCACATACTGATACTGTAATGCTCAGAGTCTAACCGGCATCCACACCAACCCCATTGTTATTCTGACTGGCAGCGTGTTTAAAGACAGCCCAGCTTTATAAGTATATTCATCTTCAGAACTAAGAGTGTTAATGCAACTAATATTCGTGTCCCTCTCTGCCATCCATCACAGCCGATAGTAAATCTGTCTGAGAATAATTCCAGGGCAGTTACTGTGCCCGAACAAATCGTTCTTGTTAAAAGATGCATGGTGGGTAAATAAGACAGTGTCTCCTAAAATACAACCATAATAATGCCGTGACATTTCAGCTATATGTATTTTCACAACGGTAAACAGCTGTTATGAGCCTGTGACCTTTGAACACATTGAGTTTTGGAGAGAGGCAAATGTCATTGTGAAAAGTGAACTTCAACATTATCCTTTTTTGAAAACCTCCAGTGGTGGAGAAGGAGATTTTACAAACTGTCTGTGCTCAGTCTTCAGGTAAGAGGGATACAGTGACATTTAAACAATTTGTTTGTTGGTCTTCCCTTCAATTGCAGGCATATACTGGAGTGGAAAATAGAAGTAAATTTAAACTTCAGATGTCCATAAAAAAGGCTGCAAGTGCATCTAATGAAACCTAAATGGAAGCTACAGTGAGAGGTACAAGCTGACTGACCGGAGGTAGGCAATGACACGTCCTTTCAAGCTGCCACATTCAAAACTATAGACTAAAAGGTGACATAGAGAAGTAGGCACACTAATAATATAATGCTATACTATAATAAGAAAGCAAACAGCTTAACAGCTTAACAGAATCAACAATAAATGTAGTACTAGTAGACCTACTCTAAAAGTTGTTTGCAATGTATGACAACCCTTACAGTAGTTGAAACCAAATTAAATTGTCAATAAATTAAAGATTATATACCACAAATTCAGTCTGAACAGCGTTAGCATCATATTCCTGAATCAGATGATGAACCGCAAAATCCAAAACTCAGATATTGATCCTTTAGTGTAACATTTTCTATAGGGTGTTTTAATATTAACATTACTAGGATCAGCATACTGTGGTTTGTTGCAGATCAGCATGAAAAGCCTGGTTTCATGTATAATGACTCAAACCTCTCTTATCATTCATGAGCGACAAAATCGAGGAAAACAGACAGTTGCTTATTCATACCGTTCTGTTGGTGCAGATTGGGGTGAAGGCATTGGTTCCACATGTAAACAACCTGTTTCCATTCACCAGCAGCACCCTGATGTAGTTTTGACACTCCTCCTGTGAACGCATACACAGCACACACGCACACACACACACACAGACACACACCAGAGGGGATGAGGACTGTTGTCCAGTTGTAGAGATGTACTAGCAACACTAGATGGAATTAAAACCAAACGGCTGCAAATGAGAGAAAAACAGCTACGAGCAGCCCAGATCGTGGCTGAACTCGACAGCGCCAAATCAAGGCTAATGCTGGCAGCATTTAGCCATGTCACACCTCATCCCAACAGGGAATACATGGAGAGCGGGAGCTGGACGAGAGAGAGGAGAAACTCAGAGGAAGATAAATGCACTCGGTGCATAAGCCTTCTGAATGAGAACATGAAAGCGTGTCATTTTGGCCAGCAATCAATCACTTTATCAGAAGTAGAGCTCTTTGAATTATGTCTTGCCATAATTGAAACCTTTTAGGTATTACCAGTTATAAAGCCACTTAGCACTTAAGAAAAGCTCAACACAAATGACATTTGACTGACTGCGAGACGTGTTAATGATGGATTTGTGCAGCCTATAGCTCTTTCTAGAAGTCTACAGAGGGACTTATGTGAGCAAAATCCAAACCAAACATGGTACAAGTTATGTAGCAGCAGCATCATATTTGTTTTTCATGCTAGGCTATAGGGTAATAAACCTCGTAAGATCCCCGCTGCCTGAGAGGGGTCGTGTGTAGGTGTGGGGAGTAGGGGCTCTTGAGATTTAAGACCCTGCACATCAGCTTTGAGCTGAGCCATCTTGGGGCACCCGCTGCTTGATTTAGCAGCGGTGCAGGGTACCACATCTGAAGAGATTGTTCTCAGATGGAGAAGCACGACTCCCAGATCAAGTTGAAAGTTGACACACAAAATTATTCACTTCCCAGTGTTAATTTGTATGCGTCTCTGTGTCTGCGAGCGTGCGTGCGTGCGTGTGTGTGTGCGTGTGCAGTACGCATTTTACAGCACGTACATGAGCGGGGGAGAGGGGGGGACGTAATCCAATTGTTTTTCTGCAGTTTGTTTCTTTGGTAAATAACAGCAGATTTAATATTTGCTAAGCCCTACAGTCTTGACTTGTTTATGAACGCCTCTTGACAAATGGTCCACGTCTGTACAGTAATACAGAGGTGGTTCTGCATTGCTCCCACATTGTCAAACAACAGAGGCAGCAATCAAGTCGGTCCTGTCAAGTCAATTTAGCTCTTTCTCTCGGATGGAATCAATCAAACATGCGAGAGGAGAGCAGACAGGCATTTTTAAAAAATACAGCAAAATGCTAGTAAATTCACTCAGAAGCGGGGTATCTGTGAAATAACTAAGTGAGGGTATATATCCGCTGAGCTAAGTAATAAACCATCGAAAGCCCTGTGGAAGATGACGCCTTTTAATGCTATACTTGGTGTACATCACACGAGCTACGCCTCAAAAGGGAACAGCTATAACAACAATTCTGCTCCGCGAGACAAGAGCAACTCTCAAGGACTGAGGAGGCTTTGGTCTGTAATTCCCAGTTACCATGTCCTCACCACCCTGAGCACATCTACTGTATTACTGGTGTTCAAACCACCTTTCACAGGGAGATAAATACATAGATAGGCCAACCTTCCACCATTGGTTTGGCTGGCAAGCCTAAGCAGGAACATAAACACAGTGAAGTAAAGAAAAATCTAAACAATAGGAAGTCCAATGTGGAGTGTTCAAAAGCTGTGGCGTGGCTCTGATATTTATATTAGTTCCAAATGCTAATGTGTTCTTTTAATGATTAACTGCGATTATTTTACTTCACAGGGAAAAGCCAAATTAGAAGTTCAATAATACAGTACAATGAATAATACGACTTAATATATATTTTTAAAGTTTGGTTCAAACTTCCTGTGTCACATAACAAAAGAAGCACTAGAAACTCAACATTCTGATATTTTGCTAAGGAATTGAAAAGCTCTTTATTGAGGTTTAAAACAAACTTCACTGTAAAACAATAGGCATATCAGGAGCATTAAAACCTACGGGGGGGCTTTAATGTCAGGAGATGCCTGTTGATTTATGTGAACAATGCTATTACTTAGCAAAGTGCTCCAGTGAACTGTGAAATGTCAATGCAGAAATGTTTTCACCCCCTTTAACCCTTTAAATGGCATTGCTGAAACTTCATTGTGACTGATGACTGGTGACATAAAACTTACCTCAGATTTTCCACGACTAAAGCAGGCTCCCTTGGTGAACTCATCACAGTTCCACTCAGCTTCCTGAGGGGCGGCAAAGACAGCATTAGGAAGCCAGGAAGCCATCAAGAAGCAAAGGCATGAAACCCAGAATTCTGCCACTGAATGAATTTCAAAAGCTCTCAGTGAATTCAGACACAACAAAGCAAAAATCTCTCGGGTTAAAATGAATCTAATGTCTGGAGGCTTTAACTGGAATAATAAATGCCATCATATGAGAAGCACGCAGCCAAAGTTTGCAGGTGGTGCTTAATTGATTCATGCAACCCCCCCCCCCCCCAATTATTGGATTTGAGAGAGTAGAGGGTCATCGATTGAAAAAGAAGCTAAATGGCGAAATTAAAATTTATATTAGGCAGAGGATAATCCTCAATATTCACGGTTATACATACACACACACACACACACAAAAAATATGAGTTTATAATCCATGTTAAATAGAGACACAGAATCCAATTAATGTCCACGCAGAGCCAAGAAAGCTCCACACTTGAGAGGCCAGCGAGGAGCTCACGGAGCTCCGCGTCAACGTGATTTATGAGAGGAGGGAGATGACGGCTCATAACACACAACGGGGCAGGTCCCTGAAGACAGGTGTCAGTGTGATTTACATGCGGTGAGGGGAAACCCAGGGACGCCTCTTCCATTTCACTAACAGCGGAGGGGGACGGAGCGACAAGATGAATCCCAGACCCGGGGCCCGCTGAGGCATGGGCGGACCACAGGCCAGGCCGTTCCAATTTCCACCGTTTAATTTGACCGTGCCCTCAGGGGGGCTTCTCCTCATTGGTAACGGTTCCCTATTTACGATATGAGCGTTGCCCTCCGGGAGACAATACGATCTGACGGTTGGAATTAGCAGCTCCTGCTAGCGGTTCAGTGTGACCGGTTGAAGGTGGGGGAGCTGGAGAAGGAGGGGGGTAGGGAGGGGGGTCATTTTACAGAATTCCTCTGGACTGGAAACAATTCAATATTTTCGCCGGCCGCTAGAGATACTACAATAATAACGTCCATTATGCCTCTATTATTTGTGAGCCTTTTGTGTTTTTAACTGCCAGGTATTGTATTTCATCTTGGTATTGGGGCTGTTTTATGGGGCTGCCATGGATAGCAGGAAAAGCAGAACGCCCCTCAGCACTTAGTTGAAATTCTGTCCCTTAGGAGCAAGTGGTCTATGCGTGCCTTCTGACTCTGTGTGAGCCTGTCCAGGCTCAGTGGCCTTTATGAGGCATTCACACACACACACACACACACAAACACACGCACACACACACACACACAAACACGCTGAGTGTTTAGGGTGGTTCTATTCAGAGATGGGTTGGCTGATGTCTGTGTGTGTGTGTGTGTGCCAGTTCACATTCCAGGCCAAAGCCAGCTATTTTGAGACACCACACCAACCACACACATCAACGCTCACAGTAGAATTCGCACTCACAGCGCTGCGGTCAGCCCCAGAGAAGTGCATTTGGGCTCACAGAGTGCTGCCGCTAATCACAGTGGGATAAACCTGCTAATCGCCCCAAACCTCAATCACTCACGTACCATGCCAGAATCGATTGCAGTATAAAAGCTACATATGACTTTGCGATCAAACGAAGACTTAAAGATTTAAACTTAGCAGCAGAGCATTTTCTACCGTTACTGTAGATGCATGCAGGATCTAGATGCATTACAACTTTGAAAAGCCTTAACTGTTTGAGTATAAGGTTGATGTCCACGAGCCCTTAAGTGTTGGCATCAATTACGCCAATGCGACCTCAGATGACTCAGTACACTCGAATGGACTAGACCAGAACAGTATCGCTGTCACGCTAACACGAGACACATTAAAAGCTCATTAAAATGTTATTGTTCAGCTTTGGTGCGCAGCACAGATTAATCTGCCTTAAAGTGAAATGTGCTGACTTTTTATATTTTATTTTATTTAGTAATTTTCTGGAAATTCTAATTAGAAGGATTGTTCTCACTTACAAAGAGAACACAGAACTATAACAAATAGGAAAAAGATAAATAAGTAGCTGCTCGTCCTCACGTACAAAACAAAAAGCGAGGAGAGACAGAAAATACAATATTTTCTTAGGTCATTCAGTTACACAAGCAGGACTTTTTGTGTGGGTGTGACAGACATACAGAAACAGAGACAGATACTTTGCCATAGCGAGTTAGAGCAATTTCACTGCTTCAGGGAAAGGGAACAATAGTTCCCTTAGCCACACATGTTCCCTGCATCCACACTCACATACTGTCCACAGTAATGACTGAATCCTAAGAGATGTACCATTGTATTCCCCCACCCTCCACCCAACACTAAGGGGCTATTGTCACCGCACGCTAGGGGCAGCCAAGGCACCAGGGGAGAGATATGCAGAGGAACAGCAAGGAGGAAGTCGAGAGAGAGGGAGAGAGAGAGAGAGAGAGGGGGGGGAGTGAGAGAGAGAGGGACAGAGAGAGAGAGGGGGGGACAAAGGGAGAGAGAGGGAAAAAGATAGAGACTGTTTCAAAAGGGTGGGGGGTGGGCAGCTGGGTGGCATTACCCCGTCGCAGAGCGTTATCGCCGACGCTGCACAGACCACGGCTCCTCGCCTGGCCGCACGCCGTTGCCATGGTGGCGGGGGCACCACTGAGGGGCAAACACACGGGCCCTAGTCTGGGACGGTCGGCATGGATACAGGACGGTGCTGTGTGCTGGTTGGGAGCTGAACACACACACACACACAGTAACACACAGTAACACACAGTAACACACACACACACTGTACGGAGTATTTTGAGGTCCAACTGAATCTGATGCAGTCCAGATTTCTGTGTATGAAGGATAATTCATCCAGTGGAATAGAGCTAGTTTTGACGTTGCCTAAACCTCCCAGATGGGTTTCAGCTACTGAAATGTCAAACCTTAAGGTGACTTTGATCTGGACCAGAGAACTTTCATGTCCTATCTTGTAAGATCTAGTAACCTGACATGCCAGAGGAATTGTTATCACAAGTCCATCTGGGGAGCCGTACATTGAAACTGTTTATGAATGGCTGTGCTTAAAAAAAATGCTTGGCAGTTGATTGGATGAACCATCTGGTCGTTTTCGCTGTCAGCACCATGGTCAGCACACCTAAACCATGCCCGTATATCTATAAACACGATGCTGATTGGAAAACCACACCCACATAGCTATAAACACGATGCTGATTGGACAGTTCAGTTGCTACTTAGACACATTCAAAATGATTCCAAGGCTTTCCAGACTGATTCTCACGGCGAAATAAAATGAAGTCTAAAAATGTATTACAATTAAAGGTTAAGATGTCATGCATATTTTGAAACCTCACAAGATATTTAAATACATAATGTCTATATAAAGATGTATCCTTTATTTAATATTTAGTATTTGACCACGTCCATATCTAGCGTATAGGAGGTATACTGCAGTAGTACTGTTGACAGTGGTATAATTTCCTGTAGTGTATACATTATAAATGGTCTGCTTTTATCTAAAGCGCTTTACAGTATTTTGTCTCACATTCACCCATTCACACACACACACATTCACCCATTCACCCATTCAAACACACACTCACACACACACATTCACACATTCACACACCGATGGTGATTGCTGCCATGCAAGGTGCATCCAACCACCAGGAGCAGTTAGGGAGTTAGGCATCTTGCTCAAGGATGCTTACAGGTAAGTCAACACTGGGGTTCAAACCCTCGACCTTCCGGCTGGGAGCCAAACCCCCAACCCACTAGATCATCCTGTCCCAGGGTAGTATTTATACTGCAGTAGTACTGTATACATGGTAGTATGTATACTGCAGTAGTACTGTATACATGGTTGTATTTATACTGCAGTAGTACTGTAGATAGTGGTAGTAGCATATACATGGTTGTATGTATACTGCAGTAGTACTGTAGACATGGTAGTATTTATACTGCAGTAGTACTGTAGACACACTATTCTAATCTGTACTTTCTGTCTCAGCTATGTTTCAGTTCAGCAGCAATAAGGTGAAAATGTAAAACTGAATGTCCCATTTTTCCTTTCATGGCAAAATGGGGAAGAAATTGACATGCGGCACAGAGACGCAGCGCCACACAAAAGCTAATCACCTACAAAGGCCTGAACATTATTTCCTATTGCTCCCTATACGCCTGTGCGAGCTGCTCCTCCAGCCTGCAGCGACGCGACGCTCCAGTCACCTGTGTCTCTCTGTGACACTTAATAACAAATTACAGTCCATTCACCTGCGCTGCCGAAGCCTCTCGGACAACAGCGGCATCACAAAGACGCCTGATTGGATAACAAGCCTGATTATTTGTCATCAGGCAGGTTGTTCTGATTGGGGTCGCGAACTTTCACACAAACACGAAACAACTGGCTGATGTGAATGTAGAACTATTTTATTTTATTTTTTAATCATTGTTTGGTATGTATTATTAGCTACTGAGCGTTTTTGAACCTTCCGTTTGCAGCTAGCTGAATGTAAGATAATATGTATTATTGCTACTTAGGTTGTTTATAAAGAACGGTGACCTCTGTCTGCAGCTAGCTGAATGTTCTGAAATACAAGCTTAGAATCATGCTGAGTCAGCGTGAAGCTTAACAAGAGCATTTGTGTGTGAGGGAAACGTTTGGGACCAAGTACAACAAGATTCTGCTTAATTGTCCAGGGCAGTTCATTGGAGGAGGGGGGATCTATAAATGAACCAAAACACCCAACACGTGAGCGGTCAGTATATTGTACAAACCAACAAAACACACCAAACAAGCCATTGTCAGTGGTGTATGAGGTCTATCATCTATGGTATTGGTGAGTGCATGAGGTCTATCATCTAGTGCATTGGTGAGTGCATGAGGTCTATCATCTAGTGTATTGGTGAAAAGTTACAGTTAGAAAGAATCAGCATGAGGGTTCTAACACTGTAAAACATGACTTAATCCTGTCAGAGTCCTGGACATTACAACTACATATGAGGTGACAGTACAGTAACACAAGAAAATGTTAAGGCCACATCGAGGGCTTCTGGGAAATCCAGGGATAGTTAGCCAAATCTATCACGACCCTGCTAAAACATCCAGCATTGCTGGTCACCAGCATAAGGTATGTTTTGCATGCTGGATTCAGCATAAAATACTGGTTTTCTGGTACCCCGACATCCCATGCTCTTTTCTGGCGTGCTGGTATACCAGCTAGACCAGCACTACACCAGCACTAACCAGTATGAACCTGCCTGGACCAGCACTACACCAGCATTAACCAGTATGAACCTGCCTGGACCAGCACTACACCAGCAGTAACCAGTATGAACCCGCCTGGACCAGCACTACACCAGCACTAACCAGTATGAACCCGCCTGGACCAGCACTACACCAGCACTAACCAGTATGAACCCGCCTGGACCAGCAGTATATGGAGGCTAGATGCTAGCTCAGATACAATATTGTATGGAGATGCAAGCTCCCGTTATGAACAATGCTATTCTGGAATTAAAAGAAAATAAAGATATAAAGAATATCCTTGATTCTTCAATTCTCTTCAACGCAGAAAGCAATTTTACTTAATTTTAATTTTTCAATGGAAGAAATGGCCCGACCCAGTGCTAACACAGAACTGGTTCATCTCACAATGCACGTTTCTGTCTTAATAATCCAACACTACTTTTCTTTTATAAGTAGCTTTTAATAAGAAAGCTGATGTAGCGTTATGGACGCAATAATAAGGCCATGGTTTCATGCTGATTAAACAATCTTTTTTTAACAATGGACTCAAATGGCTTTCATCCCTGTTTCTGTATTAAACTCTAAATCAACGCATTAGCTATACATTCTTACAACCGCTCCTCTGGGGCAGCTGCTATGTTCGTGCTGGGGTAATTGAAGCCATGCAACACGCTATTGGTTCCTGAGACAGCAGCAGCACTAGAACAAACAGGCTTGGTGACAAGATAATAGAGTTTTGTGTGTGTTTCAGCAGCAAGTCATGAATGGAGAGTGGTTGTGGCTGATCTCCAACCCAGCTCCCAGTCATGATCAGCGTGTGGCCATCTGTCAGTGTTGCCACGTCGTATTGTGGTTGCTGTGCAATAGATTTAAATGTGTTTAATAAACAGTCTCTCTCTGCAATGCTAACATTAGTACCTCTGGTCCCACTTGAAACATGGTCTATTAGCCTTCAAAGCAGATGTGAAGCATTGAAGTCTGTCTTGCTGAAGTTTAGAGCAGCGTTTTAGAGGAGGGGATGATTGGTACAAGGGGAGGAAAATGCTTCCAATAGAAAGAACAATATTACAAGTCAGAGGAATTTCTGTTCTGGCAACAGATACAGAGCTCAGTTCAGCTCCAATGGAGCAACACAATGGAGAAGGTACTAGAAGCATTCTGCTGGTGGAAATGCTACAGCTGTTCTCCCCATATTGTTTTGGATGGCACTATTTCACTTTATTGAGCAAACATTGTAGATGATACTGGATCAGACCAGCAGCAGCCTAGAGAGGCACTAGAGAGACAAGTACCACAACACTCTTCACAGTACACTGCATCTTCTTCCTGCGTCTCAGCGTTTGTGGGCGTGTCAGATAGTTGCTAGTTCATTTATTAATTTGTGATCTATAGAACTATGCGGAAAGCATGTCTGAGCATGTGGAATGTACATGGTGTGCTCAGAAATGCAGTGTGGAAAGTATCCTTTGACCTTCAGATGGTGGCTACCACTCCTCTCTACACATGCCTATGCACGCGTCTCCACCCCTCCCCTTGTGGCCACAGCGTCTTCAAGACATTTCTATATCAACGGTGCTGTGAGGCAGGCACGCAGGCAGGTAACACAGTGGGGGAGTATTCCTTTAACTCGTTTATCTTCTCCATCCCCCCATTGTTTAGATATGATCTGTATTGTTATTAATCATCTCATTATGTTCCATATGTGGTGCATGTTGTAGGCCTTGATAAGATGAAGATAATTACTGTCTCTTAATTACAACACGTCAGGCAGCTACTGTTGTATCTGGTAGTGCGTTTTACAGCCATGTCTAAACTCACCGCAGCCAATGATGAAAGCATTTATCCTGTTACTGACTGGTGCAGGAAGCCTTCCTGCTGAGCTGCACAAACACACACGCACACACACATGAACACACACACACGCACGCACACACATGCACACACACGCGCACACACACGCACACACATGCACACGCACACACGCACGCACACACACACACACTCACGCACACACATGCACAAACACACATGCACACGCACATGCACGCACACACACACGCACACACACATGCACACACACACATGCACACACGCACGTGCACACATGCACACACACATTCACGCACACACACACACACGCATGCACACATACACACACACACGCACGCGCACACATACACACACATCCGCAACATGCACATTCATACACACACATACACACACATACACACAGACCATGTTGAAACATACATTCACACGCTCATACATCCATGCAGGCAAGTTTTGTGGTGTGCATTGGAATGGTCCCTGCAACCTCATTCCTTTAGCTGTAGTGACCCCTCTCTCTCTCTCTCTCTCTCTCTCTCTCTCTCTCTCTCTCTCTCTCTCTCTCTCTCTCTCTCTCTCTCTCTCTCTCTATCTCTCTCTATCTCTCTCTCTCTCTCTCTCTCTCTCTATCTCTCTCTCTCTCTCAGGCAGGTGTGCTTGTTCTAAGGTCCATGTGCTAAGCTATGTGTGTAGTAATGCATGTAAAGCAAACTCTTGTTGCGTTCTGTGATTAAAGAGGTGACATGAAAACAATTCTGATTGGACTGAAAGGTCACTGCCAGCACTGGACTTACTGAAAGCTACAATAGTGGGCGCAACCTGTATTCACCTTTTATTAAAAGTACCATATAAGCCCAGAATCACCTGATCACATGATCAACTGAGCTGCAGGCCCTCAGCTGAATGACACACAGGTGATGATTGAGGCTAATTAGGTCATTAGTCTGGCCGGAGCAACATTTAGCTCGTAGCTTCAAGGTCATGTGAGGTGTTGTCTGACTGAAGGGGGGAGGAGGAGGGGGAGGAGGTGGGGATGAGGTGGGTGAGCATGGGGGGGGGCAGTGTGTAAGAAGGGGGAAGGGGATGGTAAAGGAGGGCTGATCTCAGTTTCATGTCTCCTCCTGCCTTGTGTTCAGTTCCGCCGTGGCCTTCCTCTGCTAATGGCCCCTAATGACATCTTGCACACACACACACACACAGCCATTTAGAACCATCTAGACAGAGAGGGAGACAGCGCGTGTGTGTGTGTGTGTGTGAGACGGAGACTGATGATATTAAATAAATAAATGGCTGAGACGAATCACAGATTACCACATTATCATGAAATACACACATTATGTGCCACACGTGTGTGTGCACGGCGCCACTGTTGAGCCTGCACACAAACAAACTGCCCACACACACATGAATGCATGCTGCTGGCTACGTGCCTGCCTCCTCTGGACTGTATATCACAAGCTGGAGGCGGCTCTAAAAGCAACCGGGAGGTGACAGAACGAGTCACGTTGTCTCACACAGAACTGTTGTAGCCATTAACAAGGCTGTATTGTCTAAATACACGCTGGGCATGTTTACATGCATGTGATGCTTTAACTCTCTCTCTCTCTCTCTCTCTCTCTCTCTCTCTCTCTCTCTCTCTCTCTCTCTCACACACACACACACACACATGCATACACATCTCCCACAGAGGTGCAAACAAATCAAAAACTTGACACTAAACTGAAAGGTTTTTCACCAGTGGCTATCAGAGTAAACTTATAACAATGTCTCCTGTGTTGTTATTGGATAGCAAGTGGCTATCAGTGTCTCATTAAGATGCACTAGTACACCGACAAACAAATAGTCTTTGTTAGTAATTACAGTTTTTCTCAGTCGCTTGGGTACATTCTTCGATTCTTTCTTAATGGTTGCAAACCAGCGTGTACATTTCTCAAAACAATTCGTACAAACAGCAAAACACAATGTATTTCCGTCCTCAAAATCCTTAGTCTATCTGTCAATAGCACATTTTTACATCAATGAACATGTCATTGACATCAGAATGTCAAGTCCTTGTGTCATTGTTGACAAAAACGCTCAGTTTTGTCAAAATGCTTAGTCGTGTTGTCAATATAAAACTACATTCTTTTGCTATTGTCTGATGTACAAAATAAAGGTTTTTCTCGCTTTGGTAAATTTTTCAACTCAGTTTTACTGTAACACTTGCAAGCCATCTTACAGTATTAGAGTAATTTCTCGAAACTATTCATACATACAACAATGACATGTCCTTGATTTATTGTCTACCAGCAAGCTAGTCAAAATGTATGCATGTTCTCATTAAAACAGTGTACTGTGTATTTTCTAATGTGAACTATAGGCTAACATTTTGATGACAATGATCTAAAATGCACAAAGCTGATATATATATATATATATACAGTATATATATGTATGTATATGTATGTATTTATGTATGTATGTATGTATTTATGTGTATGTGTATATACTGTATATCTCTGTGTATGTATATATGTGTATATGCATATGCAGCAGTATACAGTATACTTTATACATTTCAACAGCAGTGTAGTGAAATATTTAGTGTACTGTAAGAATTTGGACAGAATTCACGTTTATGCTGTTTTTACTGTACTGTACGCATAATGTACTGTTTGTACTGTAATTGGGTGACTTTGTCATTGTGAAAAAAGAAAAGAGAAACACAGTACAGTAATATGGCTTTACAGCACTGCATAGCACAAAGGAAAAATAAATACAACTACTGTAACAATATGCCCCAGAATACAGCTTGCCAGACATAATAGTCTAATACAAATGATAGCTCATTTAACCATTTTGCATGTATGGACTTAAACAATGAACT
>JAODUH010009957.1:0-29831 GCA_027564835.1 Typhlichthys subterraneus
TATTTTCCTGTTGAAGAATTAAACTATTGACATAACTTCTATTGTCTAAAGCCTGTTCCTCTGGGGGTTTACACTCACCTGCGCTAAGCGTAACAATACCAAGTTGAACCTGGCTGTGTTCTGAGGCACCAGAGCTGCTCTCTGGCTTAGAGAGTTCATACACGGCTGTTACTACGCCCTCAATAAGCACTGCCTCCTCTGTGGATCAAAGGTAAATTAGAGGTCAAGGTTAGGGGTAGTCCCATATTTACATTCCTAGACAGATCGAAAACCGGTTTTCCTCAGCGCATTTTCAAGGGAAGCAGTGAAATTGAATTAAAAAGGTTAAAAAAAGTTATTAACACCTTATACTTGGATACCTTGGCAATTGTGAACTTACAATGAAATTATTATTTGGGACAAACATAAACCATTAGATACCGGTAAGTCTTTATTAAATGGTCCAGAGTGACCCAACAGTACAAAAAAGTGTTCTGCATTTACTGTATGCAACAGTGCTGTACACTTGGCCCTACAATACACAAAATCTACTGTAGCTCTAAACTCCCATATCCTCCTGCATCATTCAGAGCCACAGTAAGTATTCTCACTCTGTGGTGCACCACTGATGCCTCCATTTGTTTCTTTTGAAGGCCCTGACTCTCTGCTCTGCTTCCTGCTTGAGCGTGGGGTCAAGGGAAGTGGGAATGGGGAGAATGAGTGCAGTAAAGAAGGCGGTTAACTAGGGAACGCTAGGCTGCATACTTACTGGCCATATGGATGGGATTAAACGGACAGAAACAGATTACCGTCATTGTTACATTCAGTCTTTATATGGTCTGGTGCTAAATAATTGACACAAAAGCCCCACTGTTCAGTTACAAATATTAACAGTATAAACATAATTTACATAGCTAGAATGACACAAATATCAGCCTGGAATTCCCCTTGCTTTTCGTCGCTTACATATAGAGCTTTGACACTGTGAATAACACCATTAAGATATACCATTATCTATATGAAACATATACAGTGCACATTTACAGTGCAGAGCGTAGCTGCAATCAGCTACTGAGGGCCAGTCTAGCATGTCTCCATTATGCTAATATGGTTTAAAGCAACGCAGGGTTGAAACACTGGGCCTCCTCCCCATCTCAGTACAGACTACTACAGATGTGAGGGAATGCTATGGGCATTTCCCAATATGTCTATTTAATATAGACATTCAGAGCTGACTCATGCATTTGTTCACAAGGCCTAGAAAAGCTATAGCGATAAAATGATACGTACCCAATAAGGCTTCTGTTTATTTACAGTATACCACTGTGTTTATTGCTCACCCCGCCATACAGTATAACTGTATGTGGTTCCTCTAGCTAATTGCAACAGCACGTCTCGGTAGTCTGACCTTTCATGGGGCCATCTCCGGGGCTTCTGTGCCCAGTCTGTACTCCATTCTCCTGGTGGTGCAGGTCGTTGATGGTCATGCCAGCTAGAGAGCCACTCATGGTGTCTCCAGAGCTGTAGCTGTTGGAGGCGTTGTTCATGTGGTCCTGGTGCTGATCCATGGCTGTTGGTCGGTCGGGGGCTGCAAACAAAGGCCAAGCACAATCAGGCGCCCAGAGCTCTATAGTTAAGAATGGTCCACCAACGTCAGATTAACTGTTTAAAATAGGGCACAGCGTGAACGGCAAGCTGCGGTACTACCTATTTGACCAGGCACAAAAGCCAATTTTGAAATGTAAATGTTGATGAAACAATTATGATGATATAGTTATGACTTTCATACATGAGTCAGCCACCAGCTAAATGTAAACAGATACAGTGTCGGTCAAAACCTGGTTATTTATGTGCCTTGACGTGAGGTTCACGTTTCATGTTACAGGACCATGGACCAAAATAGTGTGTGTACACATGTGTTCTTCTACTTGTGTTACACTTCCTAAACAACCAGGGACCGTCTCTGAGCTACCCCACAGCAACACTGGACCTATGGCATGCACAAGCAAACTATTTCACACTACCAGATGTTCTCTATATGTCTGACACATAGATAAAATGTGTAAATATTGTACTGGAGTAAAGCCTATACCCTCTACTGAAAAGCAGGGGTGTCTGCTAAATCAAACAGTAGATGGGAATCAGTTTAAACCTCATAAAAAGAGGATTACCTACAGTATAAAATGTAATCCGGATTATATGACGTCAATTGTTTTGGGTCATAATTTTTCAGATCTCCAACAGCCATAGACGCACATTCTATGTTAAACGAACACAAACGTAGAAACACAACAACACACGCTGGTGCAGGGCACTTATGGCTATATAAAAAAATACTCTGTGTGTTTGCATTGTGATTTAGTTTGAATACTATCATCAACACTATAGCAACACAAATGACTCTACACAAATGTCAAACACCAAACAAGAGAGATTACATGTCATTGTGTGGTTCATGTGAAGTTCATTTGTATCTATTTTTAAGGGCTATTATGTCGTATTATCACTTCCATAACTACATATTTCCTGCATTACTTTAGGACCAACATACCCTCACCTGTTTTGACTTCTCTCTCTCTCTCTGCCCTTCTCCTTCCACCTGCATAGCTCCTGACCTTGGACAGTTAAACAGTATTCCACATCAAACAGACACACCATGTAAGAGGACACAGTGCTACACACTGCAAATACAGCATTTGGTTCCCAACTGGGGAACTCAAGATCTCTGGGGGTCCCCAAAAACATTTCTAGAGGATCTCCAGAACAGTATTGTAACATCTTTGTGGAAAAAATGGTAATGCTTGAACCATTTTTAGTCAATGTTATGTATGATTAAGATACACCCCCACATCTGGGAGTCCTAATAAGAATGGTCTATGTTTGGTCTATGCTCTATATCTGTGTTATGTCAACACAGCTCCGGGACAAAACCTTCATTGTAGCGTCACACATGACATCTACGCCCATGTCAAATACAACACTTCCTCTGAAAGAGGGTTTATGCCCTGCGTCCGGGAGCTTTGATGCTCACGTATCTTACTGAGCAAACAAAAGCAAGTCAGTAACATAGTCGATAATTGTGTGCATGTAAATTTCATGGCTACATTCCGTACTATCCTGCAATTGTTCTTGAAGCTATATAAGATTGTTTTTGTCAAACATAAAAATAAAAAAAATATGACTACAATACAGATTATTGCGTTAGTGGTTTCTTAGAATCCACATTTGTCTGATATAATTTCCCATTTATAAATGCTAGGCTGCAGTCCATAGGTTGACCTTGGCCAAATATTGTCAACCAAAATATTATTCTCTAAAACATTCACGCACCTTCAGAAAAGGCTGACTGTTAAAGAAACAAAATGTATACATTTCACCTGCTACATGAATGCAGCGTGTCAGCCAGGTTTTGTTTGGGCTGGATGATTGGGGTGGGGGGGGCTCGAAGGTCATCCTCATGTGACCTTGCAATGTGGAGCATCGTGTGAAAAAGCAATCTTGGCACAGGAACTGGTCCTAAAGCAAACCGCCTATTGGTCTGGAGGGAACATGGCCAACAAGTATGTTGACATACTGGAGCTCCAGCTGAATCAAGAATCTAATGAGATATATGATTTATCTTATAGGCTTGCTTGGAAAAAAGTATTTACCCCAACATCGGGGCGATTACGCAACACACATTCCAATATTATTCTGATATATTCACTGATAGAATATGGGACTGCACACAATGTCAATTTCTCTGTAAGAAATTGACATTGACAAGATCAACTAGTGAGAGAGCAACACAATAATAGGTCACTGTAGGTGACATCTTTATAAGAGACCTGTGCTGCCTGTTGATGAACATACGCTAACATCTGCCATTGGAGTGGGGGGTTCATGTTCTTGCAGCAACAATCTAGCTAGTAGCCTACATACTAACAGTAATGTAGCGACTATACTGTAGCATGCTCGCTAACGCTAGTTCAGCTGCGAGACTGTGATGCTGACTGCATACCTGGCTGCCTCTGTAGCTGTGACCTAGTTTTACTACTGTCTCTGAACACTCCCTCCATCATCACAGTAAAGAACTACCTTTGTAATGTAGGCCTGGGGAGGTGGGGACTGAGTTACAACAGTTCCCATTCTCCTTAATTCCAGGATGTCAACCATGCCTTTCTGACTTGTAGTTTGCAAGTTATGTAATCTGAAAGGCACACTAATCGATTGTGTCATCGTGTCACTAAACAGTGTGAGGCTGTGGAAGAGGGCAGTTGGTAGGGAGTAATGTGAGACACTCAGCAATACTGATATAATAATTTATCAAATAGATTTTTCCTTAACATCCAGATTCATTCTTGAGCTTATAATTGAGCACAGAGAAGGAGTATAACGAGATGAAGAAACCTTGTGTTGTCATGGAGTCCGCAAAGGAAATGCCTGCAGCTGCTTCCAGTGTGTGTACACATAGTCCCCCCCCCCACACACACACACACACGCATTACTGTGTTCACTGTGACGATGCCTATTGGTGCAATGAGCCAAAACTCTTCATCAGCATGGTGCCTACCAACTGAGTACAAGAATGCTGTTTAATGCCCAGCATGGCATTTCTTCTTCTGATTAACAAGGCTGCACAGAATGAATGCTAAACAGCTCCTTTTGGCACACATGCTATAAGACAGCCTGACGCCATCGTTGTCCAGTTAGCATACTACATTTTGCATCCAATACTACCATCACAACAAATACAAACACAAATAGAAAACAACCTATTTCTAGACACTTGTTTGGACCATAGAACTATTAGACACTGGTTTTGTCTGCCTGAGCTTTTGTATTTTTGTCTGAATTTGTCCAACATACTCTACTGTTTGAAATGAGTAGGCATAAATTATTTAATTGTATTAATATTTTGGGATGTTGCTTCTACTTGATGCAATAGCCTATTTTAATTCATGCCACATGTTTTTGAATGAGGGTCCAGAACAGTGAATAGAACATTCCCATTACCAGGGCAATCATTCAGTAACGTTAGCCCAGTTCAATTAACAAAATCACAGAAACAAGTGACTTCGGCGCAATAATACCCCGTATTGAACAAAGCACCTGGTCAGCTTGGTTATAACCGCCAATAAACATGCCCTTTTTCTTGTTCCAAATAAATCAATCTAGCCGGTGGCGTGCAAGGCAGATCTCTATGCAACCTCTTAACGCGCAGCCCGAGAGACACAACGGAAGGGAAAGGTGTGTCCGTGGCAACGAAATAGTCTACAGACGAGACATTCGTTATCCATAAAAGCCCATCCATTTCGCCGTGTTAATCAAAACCGAGAAGTAATGGATATTATTAATCAAATTTATTCAGACTGAACGTATGCACCAAATACCACCAATACAGGCTAACAGATGCGCGCCTCATTTTATGTTATTATTAGTATTATAGGCCTAGTAGTACTAGCCATTTAGCGCACATTCTGGAGAATCGGATTATTTATGAGCCCGTGTGTCGGTCAGATGAGCCACATTGATTCAACGGCAGTCTTTATTTGACAGAAGAAAGGCGGCGTTGCAAGCCACTGTCAGCGTTGTCTTCAGTAAATTCTAATAAAAAATGGGCTTGGCATACGCGCACAGGCGTCGCATCATCACCCATAGCCTACATTTTCTATAGTGTTAAAATCGTCCAGAAGATCAGAAGATGAAACTGGTCAATGTGCTTTAGCAATAGCCTAATACACGCAACTTACAATACACAAAGAACATTCAGCCTAGGCCAAATAGCCTACAGCACATTGCTCCATCCCTGCGCTAAATCAATGATGGAAGCGCCGTAGGCCCTCGGATGCAAGAAATCAGCGAAAGATCCAGAACAAGAAGAATTGGGGAAAGCAACGTTCAAAAGCAGAATCAGGATCGGGCAAATTATGCTGCGCTCAAATGAGACAACACACGGGACATTTAAACGTCGTCAATAAAAGCAAATATTATTGTTAAATGCCGTGTTATTGATTGTCTTCCTAATAATTAAATAAAAAATGATTTGACAGGTTAATCCCGTTACAATGTGCGGACATTAGCCATAAGTTTGAGATGTTGGCAGAATCGTGGTAGCCTATAGGGCAATCGATGGGGATGTGTCTGATAAACTGAACATGCAATGCCATGTTTTTGGCAGCCTTGCTACATGTTTAGCGTCTACTGTTGGCCCACGGTAGCTCCAAGAAACACAGGTTTCAGTGTTTATTGCAAGACGAACACATGCTACCAGCTACAAAAGCATTGGGTGAAAACAGCACACCAAATGTTGTGATTGAATGAAATTGGCTTTAGACGGCAATATCATATTTATAAAATATAAGTTAGCACTTCTGTAGGCTACGTACGTGTAAAGCAAAGAGGCCCAACCTCTCCCTCCCACCTAATGCAAAAAAATACTAATTTGACGAACGCAGATCTTATAGTCTAAAACATCAAAACGAAAGATCAGATTTTGACATTTAACTTCGAATCGCAGACTCGTTTTTTTATTTATTAAAGCGTTTAACTGTTATTCTAATATCAGAACAGTCTCCGTTTTCTTACCAGTGTGCAGACAGCGGTGTTGTCTCTTCAGCGGCAGTCGCTCCCAGAGCGCACGCTTTTCCTAGCACTTCACAGAAATGCCATAGCTTAATGGCGGCGCTGCTGAGCAGAATTCTGATGGTGCCTTGAAATGCAACCTGTCTGCATCTACATTACGGACAAACAAACAACACACATAAACACATTACACACTCTCAAAAGCATGATATATTTTGCAGTTTAATTCATTTTGACGTGCACTTTTTAAATACTACGCACGATTAAGGTTAGCGAGTAGTAATGCTAAAATACTATTACAGTGTGTACTACAAAATAAATTGTCAGAGGTCATTGTAGGCTCCCAATCATAAAACTAGAGGCTGCAGGCAATAAACAGGGCACCTTTGTGTCTCTCCCCTTACACTCCCCCACCCTGTCCCTCCCTCACCAATTCTGTGTGCCAGCTTTTACACTGAGCCAAGAAGCCATTCAGCTCTAGACAACAGTGGGGGAATTATTGGCAGTCAGATCTCTATGGGAATGTTGAGGCAATGATGTCTTGTCAAGAAAAGTTCTTTCATTTTGTTTGACCCCTCTCTTTCTCGTTGTGACTGTTCTCTGTCCTGCTGGACGTTTGCCCATACGACAGCTGCTATAGGTGCCTTGCCGAGAGCCATTTGCACTTCTATCGCCACAGCCTATCTTATAGGTTCTGCTACCTTGGGATTCTTATCCAGGTACTGTAAGAACCTCGGCTCCTCTAATCCTGACTTGGGCAGCTACAGTATTTAATGCAACACAATCGGAACCATTGATTGAATGACACAAGACGGCCTTTTCCCTCATCCCATAGCAGTTCCAGGAGTATAGCATAAGGCACTGTCATCTAAACATTTTCAGCTGTCTTCATGACAGTATAATTATTCTATACTTCAAATATATGTCCTATAATTAAAGTTGTTGAGTAAAAGTTCAAACAAGAACAGTTTCTTTCAAACATATCAGACAATGCAAATACTGGATTTTGTCTTTATTCGAAGAATGATTAAAAGCAATACAATAACTGCAAAAAAAGCAGGTGGGTTTATGTACAGGTTTAATTAACCACGTATAAATGTTTTACATATGAGGGAAGATGTGACTCAGGTTAATTGGAAACATGACTAGGCCAGTCCGCTAGAGGGCGATATTGTACTATAATCATCGAATTCTGCCATATACAGGTGTATCCCAATACATTTGAATATAAGTTACATAATTTCAATAATAACACCAACACCAGAAGATGACATGGCTCTCCAAATTATCACTGACTGTGGAAACTTCACACTGGACTTCAAACAATGACTCTCCACTCTCCCGCCAGGCTCTGGGACCTTGACTGCCAAATGAAATGCAAAATTTACTTTCATCTGAAAAGAGGACTTTGGACCACTGACCGACAGACCAGTTATTTTTCTCCTAAGCCCAGTGTAGACGCTTCTGACATTGCCTCTGATTCAGGAGTGGCTTGAGGAATGGAGTTGTAGCCCATTTCCTTGGTATGTCTGTGCTCTTGATGCACTGATTCCTGTGTGGAGAGTGTCAATGACACAACTGTTCTGTCAGCAGTCTAAAGGCTCAGGACACCTTTGCAGGTGTTTTGAGTTAATTTGTTGATTAGAGTGTGACACCTTGAGTCTACAATATTACACTATTTCACATTATAAAAACTTTCTGAGATACTGAATTTGGGGTTTTCATGAGCTGTAAGCCTTACTCAATTCAACTGACAAAGTAAAACATGTATATCATGGATATATTACACAATGTGAAATAGTTCAAGCCTGTAGTATTTGTTTTAATCTTGATGATTACGGCATATAGCTCATGAAAACACCAAATTCAGTATCTCTGAAAATTTGAATATGACATAAGATCCAGATTTGTTCAGTCAATGAAGTTTCAGCCATCAGACATGACTGCACCGCACTACAGTTCCCTTGGCTGAAGGCTGAAAAGTGGTCAGCTCAGGGAGAGAAGCTGTGTGATCAATGTGTCTCATTTGTGCTACTTAAAAGCTAAATCTCAGACAAGCCTGAAGATGGACAGACATAAACAGAGACAGAAGATAAACCGCATAGTGCAGAAACTCACAGTTGGCTGGGGATTCCATCCTGGTTGATTGATTCACAGTAAAGGACAAACTCACAAAGAAGAGAATAGGCCTATCGGCACATTTTAATTTCAGTACTTGTTTTGAAAATCATTAAAGTTAGTTATAGTTGTTTGTATGTAGCCACTGATAATGTAGACATTAATAATCTACAAAAACTTTATATTATATAATACATTAACTAACAGCACCCTCCAGACTGGACATAACCTTTACATTGTATTAAACATGCAATTTACTTTACCTCAATTGCTGCCAGTGCTGGGCAAGTTACTCAGGAATTGTAATAAGTTACTCCTTCAAAAAATCTTAATATTACTTTACTTATTACTGGGTATTAAAAATTAATTAGTTACATTACTATATTACTTTCACAATCACTACCCTGCCTCACCCTTTCTGAATGACAACCTAGCCAGCTCATTTTAGAATGTAATCCTCTTTATTGGAACAATATTAGTAAGTAAGTAAGTAAGTATATTTACTTCTACTTACTTACTATTTAATATTAACCTTAGTGTCAACAATCTGCCAAACTAAAAACATTGCAGCCCCTCAAACAGATGATTGGACAGGTTGGTTCAATGAGTTCAATTAGCTAAGTTTGCTAGGACCAGACATCTTGTTCTTGTAATGCAGTAATGCAGCATTACTTGGATTAGTAATTGTAATATCAATAGTGTTTTGGAAATGGTAATTAGTTACACTACTAGTTACTGGTAAAAGTAATAATATTACAGTAACTAGTTATAGTAACTAGTTACTTACTGCCCAATAATGATTGTTGCACATTGTCCACTTTTTTTCATGCTTTAATTTAAACATTTTTTAAATCTAATTGTCCTTATTTGCAATACTTTTTAATGAAATGTGTCAAAGTACTGAATTTCCAGTTATCACCTGCAGTAGAGTGTTGTGTTGGAGATGCATGCATGCACCGTGCAAGCCAAACCACAGTGAGGGCCAAAAGCCTATCTTTACTGTGGTAATAGCAGGCCTATTTAAATGCACTAAATGTGTCTTATAGAGTAAGTTGGGTGGATCAGGCAGATCTATTTAGGCCATGACACAATGGTAAGACAGTAAACTCGGATGAAAACAACGTATCGATCTGTGCGCAACAGTCTCATTCATTGACAACATTCACTTATTCCAATGAATCACCATGCATGTGGCGTATAGGCAGGCATACAGCAACACTAGAGCGGAGCAACTGCCAGCATAATTTCAATCAACAAAGCAGATACAGACTAATGAATGCATGCAAGTCGGAGGCAGGTCACATTTTCTCGTCAGACATGGATAAGTATGTCCTTCGACTAAAGTCCCTACACACAGTGGTTTTTATAAGAATTCCCTCTGTTATTATGAATTAACAGCACCGTCATTTGCTGTGTTGTGCGCCCATCTACCTACCCATGTTTGTACACTAACCTATGGGAGACAGACTGAACGTGGGAAAATCGGATGGCTGCAGGCGGTTCCCAGAAACAGAAGACGCTCAGTTCGTCTGTAATCATGTATAATTTCCCTGTATAATCATACTACCCACCTTTGAGCTAAATATAGCTCTTGGATCACACGTTCAATCGAAACGTAATTTGTCAAGTGCAATTCATACTAAAGCAGCTTTTCACTCATTTTTTCTGGCCCACAAGTAGCGGTGGGCGAAATGGGCAAAGTAGCCTATTCTATAACTGGAAACGTTTTTCTTTTACATTTTTTTATTTACTTATAAATTCTCGAAAGTCAACAGCTCATTAAAGATTATGTTAAAAGCATAGGCCCTATTATATCTTAGATCCATGGTCCAAGAAATCAAATTATTTGGCTAGGTGCGCTGAGAATTTGGGAACATTTTGAAATGTTTTGAAAAAAAGTATTGAGTTAATATGATCAGTTTATAGGCGTTAACTGGTTAAAATGCATCCAAGACAACAAACTGTGTCAGACCACTTTTCGCTGTTGAACTGTGAATAAGTTGTAACTCGTTGATCCTACCTGAAGCAACTCTATCAGGTTACGTTCAAGACACTAGCGTGTAAAGGCAACAGCTGTCTTGGAGCTATCGTGGCACTGGCTGCCAGACAGAAGGGTAGAATTAAGTTCTCAGCTAAGTCTCGACGGAGGACGAGATTTTTTTTTCCTAACTTGAATCTGGGGAAATATAGGCCTACATTTCTCTGTGCAAGGTAGCCTGCATTTTGCCCTTTTTTTTTTTTTAGTTTTTTTGTTGTTTTGATGTAGTTGTCTGGTGTGAGATATGCAGTCTTGATTTATGAGTTGTATAGAACATTTAATGTTTATGTTAACGGTAACTGCTACATGCTGGATTCATAGTTTTGTTTAATCACACGTGGTGCTATTGAAAGCATTTCCTGGGCTTTCTATAAAAGACGAATTGCCATTATTTGCCTAGTCTTAATTTCAACATGATTCTTATCCTGGAACCACGAATTATGGTAAAATATTTATCATTAGCTGAGTTAGTAGAATAAGCTCGTTTTTATTCTTTTCTGACTGTTCTGAATTTTTGTAATATCTCAGCAAATGCTTTGCTTGTCTCCTGCAAAAAAAATGCATGTCTGGCATGAAATCAGAATTGACTTCCCTTCCCTAAAAGCAATGCTAAATATCAAATACATGTACCTTCTAGTGTGACAATTTTGTCCTAATAATAAACTAAACATAACATACCTAGGTGCTTAATAATGCAAATTGGGAATTGGTTTGCCTATATAATCTTTCCTCTATTTGTCAGCTCTGCGTGTGTGTGTGTGTGTGTGTGTGTGTGTGTGTGTGCGCGTGTGCGTGCTCATATTAGTAGAGATATGAAGTGTGCAAAGGTATATGGTTCACCATGGGACATGTGTTGCATCAACATATCTGCTATGGACAGTTGTTTTTTAGGGTTAGACATGAAGGTATCTATGTAACGGTCTAGTCTAGTGTGTCTAGCTTCAACCTTCTCAGTCACTATCTCCGCCCATTGGGAAGGCCTTATTTTTAGCACGTCTTCATGGCAGATGGACAAGATTTAGCGATTTTGTGGATTCTTCTTTCCCACCACTTATACACTGCTAATCCATGTTGGCCACAGCAGAGGTGCAGGACTGTGTGTAGGAATCTATAGTCTCCAGGCTCCATGGAGCCCTGGAGGACTTGGTAGAGATGTGGATCGGAGGGTAGTCTTCTATCCTTAAACCAACACTCCAACATATTATAATTATTAGAGGGGAGGGTTATTAACAGTCTTGGAATGGGGCATAGTCTGATTCTGAGATGATGCGGAGGTCAGATGGAGTTTCCTTTTCGTGTAATTTGTGTTATTTGTATCTTAAGTTAGCAATTATGGACAAGACATACTGTACTCTGTCTAGAATTGTGTTTTGATCAACAGATTTGTAGTGCCTGTGAATCTAGTCAGTGTCGGTGTCATTCTATATACGACGATAACCTGCAGAGATGTTCACGAGAGTGCATGGCACTGGTTCTCCTTGGCTGGCATGTGTCTCCCATCACATGTTCTGTGACGCAGAAAGCAACGGTTTTGTGTTTCTTTCATCAAGGAGGCCTAAAGCCATGTGACTGCTTGGCAACATTGCTAGCAATGTATTTTCCGTTGTGGTCAAAATGGTGACACGAGATTAAACATGATGATATTGAATAATTGAAATAATTATGTTTGTGTCGAAGTTTCCCTGTCATCAGATATATTCAACATGCGGATATGCTGATCCTGTCAAGCTGTGTGTGGCCTGTTTAAATCAGACAGTCACATTTACAATTACATATATTCAACTTCACATTTTACTTTAGGAGTCGCTGCACTTTTGCTCTCTTTGTACTTGATCAGGAACACAAAATTCCATGCCCTTTAAAGAGGTTTCAAAGGTGTAATACTCCAATGATGTCACAACCACACCTCCATATACTGTATGTGTGTTTTCTGTGTCCTTGCCCATTGTATTTAGTCTCTCATGTATTTTCTATCTTCTAATCAGCCCTTGTGTATAGTCTGTGTGTTTCCCTAGCCAGATCGTCAAGTGTGTTAGCTTGTTTCGTTGTAGCTTGTTTATGTTCGTAGCCTGTGTATATTTGTGCCCCCCCCCCCCCGCGTTAGATCATTGGGTTTGCCTGTCTTTGGATAATATCTCTGCCTTTTGTCAGTTTCTAATTTTCTCGATTGCATGCTTTTAATTGAGCCCAAACCTGAACACTGACGCTCAAACACGCAGGTTTTGCTCCACGCTCCAAATATTGTTTCTCTTCACATTCTTGGTGCAGATGGGTCATCACGAGGTACAATGCACTGTATGTGCTGTGTTTAAGGCATACTTTAAGATCTCCAAGTATGTGTGAGTGCATGGTGCGGAAAACCTTATTTACATGCTTTCCAGTGTCCAGACACTAGCCTACACACTACCTCTATAAGAGCACAATGTTGTTAGAAGGTTGGTTTACAGGCATGGTAAGTTAAGTTGAAGCTTGAACGATAAGTATTCAGATTTATGGTGCATTGGTAACATATTACTTTAAAGTGCTCTTCAATACAAAAGAGGGACAATAACATGTATGTGTTTCAGCAATGCTTCCCTATATCAAGGAGAGGAAACCAATAGCTGAATTGTGGCTTTGTAAAATGTAACTGTATTAATTTAAAATGTACATAATGTGTTATTGTCGATTTGTCTGAGACTGTGCAGTTAAATCTGAAAACGTCACGGTAGCTTGGAGTTGAGAGGGCACAAATGAGATGCACAAGTGATGCAAAGACTTTCTTTAATAACAATAATCATTTTACATTATGTTCTTGGTCGGTTATTGTCTAGTTAGGGATTCACAACATAATACTACTTCATTACTTCAAGGTTTTGACAAGTCAAGTTCTGCTGAACCTACTGTTAGTTTCCCACCACACATTGACTATACATATTCCTGCTAAATGCCAGATTTAAGGTTGTCGCATATATGTTAGGGAGTTAAACTCTTGGCCTTAGCGGCTCCTCGGTGTGGAGCAACAGAGGCATGCCATGCCACGCATGACGGCAGCTGTCCTCCCAGTGAGGACGTAATGAATGTGAAAATACCACGTGTGTTATTTCCACTGCAGCTAGTGTGTGTTTATCTCATTTCTTCTTAAGACACCAAATAAATGAATCCAAAGGCCAGGACACCGAATGCTGTAGCTCTTGAGCCCATTAGTGCAGCTACCGACTGATCTGAAGAATAATGTGTCTCACACTGCATAGTGAGGCTACATGCACTAACGCAGATGGATGTCGTAACAGCTGGTTAGGTATGTTACCGTGGCCCCCTGTAGGGTTTAAAGTGCAAGGTTAACTTGGGATTGACAGGGTGTTGAAGAGACTACAGAGAGTGAAAACCACAGTGTTGTGATTTGAACCCGTGAGAAACCAGGGGAATGGGATGACTGCAAATGTCAAATGGCAGACTGATAAAAGCCCTTGTTTGCTTTGTTGATCTTTCGTTTACAACTTAGCCACACTCCAGACAGTACAGGATGAGGCTTGAGATGTTTCCTGGTTGCATGTAATTTTGAAATTGTTATTTACATTAAAGACATTTCAGACTGCAACCTCTTTACACAATAAATGAATACATTTGTAGACATGAACATTATGCACATAAACCACAAAAGCGATTGAGTGCTGACAATACTCGTTCATGAATTTTACCCATATACTTCATCCACTAAATCTAAACTAGACATTTTGATTAATTGTATTCATAATTAAAGCAACGCTTTGGCATTTGCAATTCTCAAATTTCACTGGGGACATTTAGCAGTTTGACTGCATAATTCCTTAGAGCCAGTGACATGTTATCCAAATGTAGGGTACATGAACGGTTCCTTCCCCTCTTTGGCATGTTGAATTATCTCCTTGGCTTCCTTTGTGATTAAAACACAAAGCTGTCTGTAGATGATTTCCGGATTGGAATATTGGCATTCACATTCCACAGCCGGCTAGTGTGTCATATGGGTGTTTATATTACCTTGTCTCTCTCTTGTCACGTATCGCATGGCTACAGGGACTTCCATTGACGTGCAAGGCACATATATGAATGTCTTGCGGGGCTTTAGAAGTCTTCAGTTTCATGTCTTTAATCTGACATTCTGGACATCACCCTTTGACACTTGTGTAGGGTCTTGTTCTTACCAGAAGCTTATATTTTAAACAGATGACACTTAAATTCAGAAATGCCTGAAAATAGTATAGGTCTAATTCATGGTTAGGTTTCAGATGTTTCGTGAGGATTGCAGTCCCAATATATCTAAACGCAACTGAATATGATTAATTGCTCAAAGTTACGTACAGCCTTTCCTTTGGCGTATTTGCGAGTAAAAAAATGTGCATTGGCATGTGTAGCTACTAGCAAAAGTCCACACGGTGCCAAACCGTTAGGCTACTTGATTGACATAATAGACCGAATAAAGAATGGCCTACGACGGCCCCTCTGAAGTAAACCAATCAGTAGATGTTTCTCACATAAGCTGCGGCCTCAGG
Organism: Typhlichthys subterraneus; assembly: GCA_027564835.1. Taxonomy (NCBI): domain Eukaryota; kingdom Metazoa; phylum Chordata; class Actinopteri; order Percopsiformes; family Amblyopsidae; genus Typhlichthys; species Typhlichthys subterraneus. Next base: position 15,211 of record JAODUH010009957.1, read on the forward strand.
AGGGGATGTGTATTTTAAGGCTGGTCCACCTTCCAAGGCACCATCATGCAAAGCCTCAGGTGTCACGTAGGGGTTGAACCATGGGTTGAACAGATGGATGTAAGTGTGGCAGAGAGCGCGCAGGCGGAAACTCTGACTGAAGTTGGCGTGCCGTCCTGTTTTTCGGGAGGGATGTGAGGCGGAGAGCGGCGGCTCGGGCCAGGGAAGGAATGAGCGGAGTCATCGTCCTTCTTGAAACACGACGCTCGGCCTTGATTGCCCAGAGCAGCTGAGCCTGCGCAGTCACCGTATCTGTGTGAGCGTGTGCAGCTTTCAACCATGTGTGTGAATTGTGCCATTTTATTTATTGACGTATTTATTTATTTCGAGTGTATTTGTGTGACTCTGCATTCATGTAGGCTTCATGGAGCTATGACGTGACGAATGGCCGTGCGGGGATTTCTGTTGCATCAGGTGTGCATCATGGTGCACTCCTGATGTGTAAATACAGACAGAACAAGACTCTTCCCAACTTTATGGAATTCTCCAAACTCCACATAGTTTGTTTTCCAACCCACTTGTGCATTCCCAGCTGCATATAGATATTTGTAGATGCCAAGTGCAGTAGTCTAATAGCCTATAGCAAGGTATAATGAGCATTTGTAAATATTCCAAACTTTTCCCCAGTAAATAAGTGTTATGGCATTTGTGTGTTTTCTTTCACACACCATTTGTGGTTTTTAGTTTTTGAAAATGAATGAAAATATTGTTATAATTCTTCTTGACATTTCTTGTTACATTTGATACTGAAGTTTTTGGCAAACTCTGCGTGTTGACAATACAATTCCAGTACATTTCTGCTGGTTCCAAGCGAAGATTACAATGTGAACCCATACATTATGATGACATTGATGACAATATGAATAACCTGAGCTGCCCCAGATGAAACCAAAGGGTTGCTAAACACGTTACAGGGCGCTGATAAAAGCAGTGCGACTTGGCCAAGACATGCACCGTCTGCTAAGCTAATAAGTAATCTGATGTACAGACGTAATGCCAGGTTTTCTTTGGTCCGTGGGGAGCAGATCCCTTTGAAGGCCCCTACTGCTCATCCCGAGTGCAGTGCATGTCTTCACATTCACACTGCTTTCACTCTTCACTATGTCGTTATCAAGACACTTTTATGTGTTATGGATATGATACATAGGGTGCAGAGCGGTGGGCAGGATTGGGTAGTGAACCCACATCCTCATATCAGCATCATGATTTTGCAAGCCACAGTTAGATTGTTCTGGGTGTTTCAGTCTAGAACTGCTCAGTTCAAAAGTGTTTGTCATATAGGCAGCGCTAATACATTTCAGTCCAACTTCCTTTAAATACGATTGGACTTCCTGCCTTTCATCTCACTCAATCAGAAAGTTTCAAATCAGCTGGAGCGCTGGTGCCAACCGAAATGTATGACGTACGCTGTTGTCATCTTCGGAATAACGTGGTTGTTCTCTAGACTAAACGATCGACAAAGGCTTTTGCATTGAGGGGCTTCAGACTGATACTCGCGGGAAAACGAAATTGGAGCTCACGAGATCCAGACGGTCTCACGAAGCTAGTGAACCTAGACAAGGAAAGGAAAGCAACTCTTGTGGTCATTGACTACAGTGAAACACATGCAGATATGTGCAGAGAGGGACACCAGTGAAGCAGCTCATGTTTGCTATCTTTACATCGAAAGGAAAAGCCCTAATAATTGCTTACAGTCAAATGTCTCTTTAAAGGGCATCATTTGACTCTACCGCAGTGCTGCACCCTTCTCTACCTCTCCCACATACCAGCACATGTAGGTTCGTGCTCAGTTGCGTTTCAACGTGGCACAAGAGCTTTACAGTGCACCTATATTTGTGGTTTGCCAATGATGTATTAGAATAGAATAACTATGATGTATTAATGCATGTAAGTGATACACACTGTAACTTCTCCCTTCAAACAAGCTCTACAACAAAAATGTATTTAATATTTAAAAAGCAGATGCTTCATATGCTTTTAAAATGAAAAGCCTGCCGACCAGGGAAGGTTGCGAAACAAAAAAACTCTGTTTATGCCTATACGGTAGTATTTATTAATGCTTTTGGGTGTGTCCGATCACGGAGCCCTATCAAACATATTTGTCTATGTACTGTATACAAGATGTGTGCTGTCATTGTTGTTAAACAATGAATGGTGGTTGACCGCAGACAGTTGAAGAGGACAGAAAGGAAATTACATTTTCATTAATAATCTTTTAAAGGGGAGGGGATGATAGGATATTCAACAATAAACGTGTTATAGCAGCACGATCATTGCTGTCTTGTCTTATTGTTGCGTAATCAGTCATTTGTCCATTATTATTATTAACATAGTTACCATACTATTCTGACAAGAGCCTGCTCCACACTAGGCGTAAACTTTACACCCAGGCGCAACACATACAAGGCCTAGTCTAACTGGTGCACTAGTCGTAACTTTAAGCTCTACGTCGGACGTAGCGTTACACCCAGGAGTACGCCCAACTGGTGCACTCGGCTCCAGGATCTCAGAGTAAAAACAATGCGCGCACACACACACGCACACACACACACATGCAATACCGTGGTATGCAGCCAGACCGGCTATGTAAACAAAGAGAGGAGCTCAGATTACAGCACAAACAGAGGCAGTGTGATCTGCTATATTAATGTATATACAGTATATAGTCCCATATAGAATATATACTGTTTATACATATACTGAATATAATGACTGCAGACCAGTATAAACCTATACAACAAAACACTATTTGATGGTTCCAATTTGCACTGCTTCAAAGGGTTGTCCTTCTAATACACCAGATTATAACAGTATCAGGAATGCAAAAACCTATCAGGAACAGCAAAACCTCCATCAGCCATAACATACATTTGCTCTATATTTATTAAAAGTGTAGTTAGCAATGTAAGCTAATACAGATTTTGTCCAATTCAGCGAATATCTACTCATGGTCTGCTAGCTGAATCCGGTGTCACTTCTACCCAGCCCTGGCTATGCACTGTAAATGTGAACACAAACTGGTGCAGACCGCACCACACAACAATATCCAAGCTTTGGCAAGGCATTTCCAATGTGTGGCGCAGAGCTTTGGAAGGGGCATTGAAGGGAGATTGTTTTGATTCAAATTTCAAGCTTTCTCCAGAATATAGACTGACTATACATTTATATGACCTGTATTGTTAATAAGGCAGGACGTGTCATTCATGATATCCAAGTCCTCCTTAACAAGAGCCCCCCTGCTCCCCACAGCGCCCTCTAGTGAGACCCCAGTGTGGTGGTGTCCCTCCGCCATGCGAAGATGGCGTCCATACTCCCTCCCCGAGGCACCGCCATGTTCCGCCACTTCACGCCACAATCCCTGGCGGAGATCGAGAGGCTGGCGGAGGAAAGGAGGAAGGCGGCCCAAGTAGAGCACCACGAGGGTCATAAGACGGAGGAGAAGCCCGCCCCGCACTGTGACCTGGAGGCGGGCAGGAGCCTGCCCATGATCTTCGGAGACCCCCCTTCAGAGCTGCTCAACACACCTCTGGAGGACCTGGACCCCTTTTACAAAGCACAGAAAGTCAGTCCCAGCTTATTAGTCAGTGAGAGATTGGCGTGAACCACGTTGAGCGTCACTGAGATGTCCTCACATCAGGAGTAGTGCAGGAACCAGGATGTTATCACATACCAATCACTTAGCATTCATTATTTTAATGCCCTTGAGTCAACGAGTTTGATAGCTGCTACTGTACACACGCACGTTACGTACGTTATGCACGTACTGGCTTTCTCCTGGAATATTTACAGAATTAGACGGTAGTACTATCAATTGTTTACACTTTGCATGTCCATTAATTCTATAATTTCTTTATCTCAGTGTCCCATCTCTGTGTGTGTTTTTCAGACATTCGTTGTTGTCAGCAACGGAAAGACAATCTACAGGTTCAATGCTGAACCTGCCTGCTACATTCTGAGCCCTTTTAGTTTGATTAGAAGAGGAGCCATCAAAATTCTCATACATTCATATCCTTTCTGAGACTGCTGTTGCTGGGTTGGGCAGTGTCTGCTCCTAGAAATGATATGGTCTAGCCTTGAACTAGCATTGCAGCGATATTCATCTGTATTATGATTTCAGGGAAGTATCTATTGTATTTTCCGTCGACTAAAGTTACTGTGCTGGTTGGCAAATTATTTAATTATGGAATTATGCTTAACAATATCAATACAAACCCTTAACTGTGAATTACATTATTTAGCATGTTCATCATGATTACCATTCTAGCAAACTGTGTATTCATGACAATGAGTAACCCGCCGGCTTGGAGTAAAACTGTTGAGTGAGTATATTAAGTTCTTGGTTAAACGTACTGCCACAGTGCTTACACAAAGAGTTGTGTAACTGACGGTAAAACGGCTGTTTTCTAGGTATGTATTCACTGGCATTTATACGTTTGAGGCAACAGTCAAAGTCTTGTCCAGAGGTTTTTGTATTGGATCGTTTACATTCCTTCGAGACCCATGGAATTGGCTGGATTTCATGGTGATCAGCATGGCGTAAGTATATGAGCACACTTTTATCTAAGCAAGGTGTTACACAAATGGCTTTCAATAATTCTAAAGCTTCTAAAGTTTCATTGTCCTAAAATAACAAACTCATCATTCATCTTAATTATTAACAATTAAGAGGCAATATTCAAAGCTGTGCCATAGAAATACACTATAAATTAAGCATAGCATTAGTTCTGGCAGGCCACAAAGTCACGCTTAGCTAGATTATCAGTTGATCTCAACCATCTGACAGACCAGCTGATCGCTGCTTTACAAGCATTAGCCAAATAGTCCAGGATGCCTTATTTTAGTTGGCTAAGCCGGCCATTTTCTGCCGTGCAAGCCTCCTTTCTATGTCTGCACATGTAAGGGCGGGGAGCTCCCAGAACAGAGCCATACCTCAAAAGATAGCTAACAATGCAAATCAAATACTTATTTTACCTATAGTGGTCCTGACCTGTCCTGTCCTGAACTCTGGTTTGTGCGTTTTCCTAGATACGTCACAGAGTTTGTTGACCTTGGAAATGTGTCAGCGCTCAGAACATTTCGTGTACTACGAGCTCTTAAAACAATCACTGTGATTCCTGGTATGTTTTATAAACCTCTTTGTTTTTTGTGTAGTACCTAATATTTTGTATGCCGGTAATGTAGAGGGAATGCTTTATATAAGTCCACATCTTTTCTTTTCATAATTTTCAACTTTAAAAAAAAGTATTAAATGCATATTCCTTTATGTGAAGATGTATTGTTATGTCGTCAGGTTTGAAAACCATTGTGGGTGCCTTGATCCAGTCAGTGAAGAAAATGGTGGATGTGATGATTCTCACCGTATTTGCCCTTGCGGTCTTCGCCCTCGTTGGTCTTCAGCTTTTCATGGGCAACCTGCGCCATAAGTGTGTGAGGTGGCCTATCCATACCAACGAATCTGCATTTGACCCTTTCAACTTCACATCCATATTCAATGACACCACAGAGTTCAATGACACAGCCCCTGCAAACAGCACTTTCGATTTCAATGCGTACATTGAAGATACGGGTAAGTGTAATATAGATTATCTAGTATTTACAGTATACCATTACAGTATACCATTTAGACCATCTATAATAAATAGTATTTATTATAGCTTAGCTTAAGTGTTCTTAACATAATTCACTATTTTGTCCTTGGTTATACAGAGAATCACTACTATTTGGATGGCAGTTTGGATGCCCTCCTCTGTGGAAACAGCTCTGATTCTGGGTAGGTCATTGCCAAGTCACACATTTGACTGATGCTTACTGTACTGTAGTTGGTGATTGCTTATATCACCAAAATCACACATAAATCAACACATTTTCTTTTAAATATATTTTACATTAAAGCAATCAGCACATGGAGCTCAATGCTAATATTATTCTATTTTTTTAATGTCCCACAAACAGTTCATTATGGAATCACATAGGTAAATTATGATTTAAATGAATTTTGCTGTAAGGCATGTTAAATAACAATAAGTTAAATGTCTTTGTGTAGTAAAGCAATGAAATGGTTTGGCGTGAGTGGAAAGAAGGGTGGTACTGATTCTTGACCATTGTTTTGTTGACAGAAGGTGCCCAGAAGGATACACATGCATGAAGGCTGGGAGGAACCCCAACTATGGCTACACCAGCTTTGACTCCTTCGGCTGGGCCTTCCTGGCCCTCTTCAGACTCATGACTCAGGACTACTGGGAGAACGTCTTCCAGCTGGTCCGTGCATATCCTGTGTTTTAAAACTGAGGGGTCACTGCAGGCTTTTGTGAAATGGTTTCCGTGCTGTTTATTCCCCATTGATTTCTATTTGTTATGCTATTCTATTGGCTAGCATGCTCATGTGTGACTATTTTGAGCTATGATTGTGTGCATTTACGTGTGCCAACATGCATGTAATTTACATGTCTATGTTTGTTTAGGTTGAGGGCGTGGTCACAGCTCAATGATTTTGAAACCCGCTGTATTATAATGTGAATTCATTGAAACCACACACAGCCATACACATCTTCTCCGAGGAATATGTTTAATTGCTCCCTTGCAGATTTTGCGGGCAGCTGGAAAGACGTACATGTTGTTCTTTGTGGTGATTATATTCCTGGGCTCCTTCTACCTCATCAACCTCATCCTGGCTGTAGTAGCAATGGCCTACGATGAGCAGAACGCAGCCACTCAGCGAGAGGCCATAGAAAAAGAGGAAGAGTTCCAGCGACTTTTAGAGCAACTCAAGAATCAAGAGCAGGTAACTTAGTGAGCATTGTAAATAGTAGCATTCATTTTGGTTTCCTTTGTCAATGTAATAAATAATATACATAATACGTAATAAAATTACACTGAAATTTGACACAAGGTTCCCGGATGTGTTTTAAGAGTAACACATCAAATATTTCATTATATATTAAAGGAACTAATGAATATAATGATAATGAATCAGCTGTTAAAAGACTTGTCCTTTGACTGAACCAGGTTAGTGGGAGCAATGTGACTCTGACCAGTAAGAGGTCACTCAGCCTGCAAGCACGGGCTGAGCTACCAGACGTTGAGCGAAGCCAGGGAGGCGGTCCTGAAGCAGTCAAGGACTGTAACGGGCGAGTCGTTCCACGGCTCCTCGTCCGCTCACCTACCCTGAAGGAGGTCAGCCATGTAACTCATTTACTTGCATGCAGAAATGTCATTATCCGTTGTTCAAATGTATACTAAGTACAATTTTAAGTATACAAAGTAAAACATGCTTAAGATGTTCTATGTTATTGTATTGGTATGTTCTGTATTGAATTATGTGTGTTGGAATTATGACCGTTAATGTAACTTAGTACATTTTTAATTTATCCCCGACCTTTTGAGCCTTGTCTTCCTTGAAGTGATTTGAAAGGGTGACCAGTGGAGTGATGTATTCTGAGAGCTGGGGAACATATTTTCCAGTCTGTTACAGAGCTTGAACACTGGGAGGAGACCACCGGCTCTGTGGACAGGATGCAACATCTGGACGAGCCAGGTCTCAAACAGAGAACCACTAGTATGTTGACAGTTCTCACCACTGCAGCTATGGAAGGTACAGTATTTATAGAATTATACACATTCTGCACAACATATATAAATATCCTCAGTGGGAGGTAACCTGGCCTTTTTGAATTTTCATAAAAATTGCAGAAAACAGTAGAACATTTTATTGTAGCAGTTTTGGAAAGGTTTTAGAATCAGGGCACCCCAATAAGCAGATTTCCAAATGTAATATAATCTCCTTAATGGAGCTTTGAAAAAATGCTATAAGGTAACACAGACTGACACTTCTTCAAACGTGTCAAGTCTCATGTCTGTAAGAATATTTAAAGCTTGGTTACAAGATAATACAGGCAATAAAGTGAGCTGTAATAGCTTAGCATATGGTGTAGTTTGTTAACATGTAAATAACATGGTAATACAAGACCAATGCAGTAGCGACTGGTGTTTACAGTTGCGTTGATAACATTGTACGGCGGAGAGATCCCTGTCGGCATACAGCCACATGCCGTCTTGGTGGTAAGCTTACACTATTTTAGTCTATGAGAAATGTGTCCTGCATATTTCCAAATTCCTATAGAACTGATGGCATTCGTCCCTATGTATCCTGGATGGTTTGGTATTTAGTATAGATGACAATACAGAACACACTGGAATTTGACAGACCAAATACTGAGTAGAGCGTTTAAACCAATAGCACAAATTATATTCCTTTGCTCACAGTTGATCTCTTGATCTCATTATGTCTGAGCCCAGTATGTATAAAGCTATACACCTTTTGCTTTTCCTCTGACTGTCTAGAGCTGGAACAAGCTCAGAGGCCTTGTCCGCCTGTTTGGTACAAGTTTGCTGACATATTCCTCAAGTGGAACTGCTGCAGGCATTGGGTGTTGTTTAAAAAGTGGGTCCACTTTGTGGTGATGGACCCCTTTGTAGACCTGGCTATCACCATCTGCATCGTGCTCAACACCCTCTTTATGGCCATGGAGCACTACCCGATGACCAGCGAGTTTGACTATATGCTCTCCATCGGCAACCTGGTGAATATCTACCACTTGGAGATACTGTAGATCTTGAAGGTCCCCCAACTAACATTTGAGTTTTTTCCCGTGTGGTCATTTGTGTTGTCTGAATAGACATGAAAGGCTTGCACTAATTTTGGAATGTAAATATCAAAAAAGACAATCAGATTTTGCCCCAGGTCATTTCTTTGTTGTAACTAATAGTCTCTGACATATCCTCCCCCTCCCAGTCAGATAGGGGTGCACCATATTGACAAAATGTGATATTTCAAAATTGATCATGAAAATTGCAATATCGATATTCATTTTTTTATTTTTACAAAAGTAAAAAGACAAGGTTATCGGAAAATGCATAATGCATAATGCATAATGCAAAATATATTCATAACATAAAAGTCAGTCATATTGGACTGGTAGAACAGTAATTCCAAGATACTGAGGAGGAATTCTTATTGGCAACTAATGTTTCCTCTTCGATCTCTATTATGTCATCATCAGCCACACATCTGTGTCTCCACAAAATAAACTAAATATTGCACTTCCTGCTACATTTTGGATATGATCTTGCTCAACGTGATATTGCGATAACGATACTGAGTCAATATATTGTGCACCCCTATCAGCTAGCCAATCAAGTTAGGGTATGCTAAAAAAAGCATCCACTGAAACACAATATTCACCTCGAAGGAAGGTGAAATGTCGAAAATTTCAGTTGGAAATGTGATTTATATTGAGCCTTTAATATATATCATGTAGTAACTGAGGAGCAACTATAACTGTGTTGCAACATTTTTTTGTCTGTAGGTTTTCACTGGGATATTCACAGCGGAAATGGTCTTCAAGCTTATCGCCATGGACCCCTACTATTATTTCCAGGTCGGCTGGAATATATTTGACAGCATTATTGTCAGTCTCAGTCTGGTGGAACTAGGCCTGGCTAATGTCCAGGGCTTGTCTGTCCTCAGGTCCTTCCGTCTGGTAAGATTACATGTTCCTTATATCCACTGCATTGACCACCCTACTCGATGCATACATTGACCTCTGTTGTGATTGTGACAGCTGCGCGTCTTCAAACTGGCCAAATCCTGGCCCACACTCAGCATGCTGATCAAGATTATCGGGAACTCAGTAGGCGCCCTGGGAAACCTGACGTTGGTGTTGGCCATCATCGTCTTCATCTTCGCAGTGGTGGGCATGCAGCTGTTCGGGAAGAACTACAAGGAGTGCGTGTGCAAGATCTCAGAGGACTGCGAGCTGCCGCGGTGGCACATGACCGACTTCTTCCACTCCTTTCTCATCGTGTTTCGTATTCTCTGTGGAGAGTGGATTGAGACCATGTGGCATTGCATGGAGGTGGCCGGGGTTGGCATGTGTCTGGTGGTCTTCATGATGGTAATGGTCATTGGGAATCTGGTGGTGAGTACTGCAATATTCGTAACCTGCGAGTCTATAGACCCACTTATTGTATACAGGCTGAGGCAACAGGAGTACCGTGGACGTCAATAATTCGTCAAGCATTATCCACCAAAGATCATATTTAGTTTATAACAGCCCCGTTGTCAAAATGATGTATGGTTGCTTGTTGACGTAGCCTGCTAAAATAATCCTCTGACATGGTGAAATGTTGAATGTGTTCAGCTAGGTAATGTTATTTATCATATTGTTTGCACTAATTGTGTTTCGCTAGATTAAAGAGATAAAAAAAAGAGGATAAATTGTAATCTAGTGCACATAGCAGTTGAAATGTCATAAATATAATTGCCAAAGAGATAATTTCTTTTGTTTATTCATGAGGCTTGATGTAACTCCAGGCACGCAATTGCGAGTACACATGTTGGTGCAGTGGGTGTGGCGTCGGCAGTAAATGGGACTATTGTCCTAAATCGTAACGACACACTCTTCATTTTGTGGCCATGATGGCTGTCGTAATTGAAACCAGCGTTTTGAGATCTCATACCCAATCAACCATGATTTTAGAGTGTCTGGAGCTCTTCTCTATCCCTTCACCTTCATAGAACTCTAAAAATGATTCTCTGCGCCTCCTGATACAGCTGTGCTATGTGCACAGCCATGCACACTAAGTAATAACACATGGAAGACCCAAACTACTAGCAACTGTCTATGCTGTAAAGGTGGTTGATTATATACTGTAACAGATTAGGCTTGTAATGTCTCGTGATCCCAGTCCTGTGCCAGTCTCGTCACTTCATGTGTTTACCTTGTATATCAAGCCTGTTTGCCCGTCACTCCCTGCCAGTCACTCCCAGTGTTTCCCAGTCTCGTTAATTCCACCCGTGTCTGTGTAATAATGTCTGATGTGCTGCACCTGTTCCTCGTTGCCTTCCTGTCTTGTCTACCTGTGTATTTAGCCCCAGTGTTTTCCCCAGTCCTATGTCCAAAATAAGGCTTTTTGCTTTGAAAACGAATTGACGGCTACAAATACAAAGAGCACGTCAGCATATCATCACATAGTAATAACGCAAGTGAGGACAACGGTCCAGCTCATACGATGTTATGCAAGGAATACACATGCTGCCGTCTCTGACGTCACGTCTTGACGTCGCAGAACAAGGCCACGCAGATCACGTAGGCGTCATTCTTAGCGATGTGTGCTCTTAGCCAAATGCTTTTCCTGTTGGGTTATTCATAGAAATAAAGAGGAAATGGCTCATCATTATGAGCTAACAAAAGCACCACACTCCGCCTTGCCAAAGACATCGAAGCTTTTTTGTGCGCCGCAGTCACGCTCCACCCCCCCCCTACCCTCCATCTAACCATAAACATAAACCCGCGAGCATGCACACACACACATGCACTGTCATCACTGTGTTCAAGACAAATAGTATGCTTGTTCTGTTAATGGGAGGGGGATGGGGGCTTCTATTTAAATCAAGGGAGTTACGCGAGCCAACCGTGCTATTGACCTTGAGTATGTGTTAAGTTCCAGCTCAATTCAGCATGCTGCCACAGAAGGAACAAACACAGACAGCTGAGATTGCAGGCTTAATAAGGAGGGGGGAGTGGGTCTTATGCAAAGGGCAAAGGTCATTTGATTGCAGAACTCTAATTAATAGTGTTTCGTCACAACTCTATTAGTGCAATGATATATGAAATCTTAAAACAATGTTGAAACACTCGACTCTTAAGCTTACCTGAACATAAGATTGCACACTGGCTGTTTATCGTCAAATATGTCATACATGTTACCGGAAACCACCACTTCCATTGTTTTGCAGAAAATGCAAAGCCAGTGCCAACATCTAATAAAGTGTTCTCAAGAGCTTTATATGGTTGACGTGTGCTTTTTAAGAAGCAGTGGACGTTTATTAGTAGTGTAGTATTTATTATATACTGTACCACAATGGCTTATTTAAGTCCAAAACTGTGCTGTTTTATATTAATGTAATGAAGCTGAAGCTAACAGGGTAACAAAAGTGCTCTAATGCTTATCAAGTTATTAGTATTTATATAGCAGTTGAAACTAATGCAGAAATAATAAAGCAATAATTAAGTTGGCTTATGCATGATGTGTGGCTATCACAGTACAGCTCATCTTGCTTTCACCTTCTCCTATTTAATTTTTTGATCACAGAGTTTTTCTGCTGACACTACTAACACCGCTGCTCACATACAGCAGAAACACCTGCATACTACATACTGTTTACCCAAAGGCATCACACGTGTTGCCACAGCAGGACTTACTGTCGAGGACCCTTGTTTTGTGTCCACTTATCCCACCTTTTCACCATCGGTAGCACTTGGGTTTTGTCTAGCTCAGCCAATCCCTTTATATCTCTCACTGATTCACAGCTCCTGTAAGGGAATGCGAGAGATAAGCTTGCCCCAGGCACTTGTAACCATGATCTCCTGCTAAACCTAGGAAATAGGAACCGAGAAATTGACTAACAGGTTTTAGACACTAAAGATAGCTACAGTACCTCTGCAACAGGCAGCAGACAACATCATATGTATTGATGCTCACAAGACCAACTCTAAAAGTGATATTGCATAATGTATTTTAGAACAAATTCAATGGCACAATGGGTTAAAGGAATCGTTATTTGGCATCCACTGTTGTATGTTTCTGTTTGACTTAGCTTAGTCAGTCTTACATTCTCCCTTTAATTCCATTTGCCTTGTTGTTGTTATATTTCTCTGTCTCATCGCCACAACACCTCATTTCTTCAGGTGTTGAACCTGTTCCTGGCCTTGCTGCTCAGCTCCTTCAGTGGAGACAACCTGTCAACAGGCGACGATGACGGGGAAATGAACAACCTCCAGATAGCCATTGGCCGGATCACCAGGGCAGCCGACTGGGCCAAAGCCTTCATCGTTCGCAAGGTTTTCCAGATGCTGGGCAAAAAACCCAAAGAGTCTAAAGAAGGCCGGAGAGAGGACTTGGATCTTAAAGCCGAGGCCATCGAACTAAACCATTTTGACCCGACTGACTTGAAGGCTGTCGAGGATATGTCTAACTGTCTAGTTGAATGCCAACCGCCTGCACGCGCTGTGGACGGAGAGTTCAGTCTAATCGTCCCGATCGCCCAGGGAGAGTCAGACTTTGAAATCCTGGATGAGGAGGAAGATGAGGAATATGAAGATGATGACGAGGAATATGATAATGATGTTGATGATTATGAGGATGATGACAAGCCTGCATTATCTCTTCAAGAAAATGAACAACATCACAAGGTATAAAAAAAACTATTTTGGTGCGGCTTTTATATTTTTTATTTTTTCCAATTTCATTTAGTCGCCACTGTATCTCCCAGGGACTGCAAATCCTAAACTAACTTGGTGTGCGTCGCTACATGCTAGAGCATACGTCTCACATCTTGCACCTGTTTGATATAGCAACCGACTTTTACGTTTTTATATCACAAAGCAAATGCACAACCTTGCTTTAGCTTTATAAGACATCTAATCAACCATTTATATTAATAGTTACACGTGTAAGGGTGAAATAAACATAAAACTAACAACTTCTCTGTCTATGGGATTGTTTCTTTTGACTACTCATTCTTATCTTCTCCAGGAAAAACTACATGATGCAAGTGAGGAACCAGAAGTGATCGATGTGAGTTATGCCTTAAGCCCCTCCCCTTTTTGAAGAGAATACATTTGACAGAGAAAACATTGGCATGGGAGACTATTATCACAGGGCACATATGTGTATGTGCTCACCAGCTGATGGCGGATATAGAGGAGGAGGATGATGCTTCATCAGTGTGCAGCACCGTTGACTACCAACCACCTGAGCCTGAACCAGAAGAGGAGGAGGTGGAGGAGCCTGAGCCTGTTGAACCAGAGGCCTGCTTCACTGATGGTACGCTGCAGTCCATCAGTAAACACTTCATATGGCCCATCACAGTTACTGGCCGACATGCTGGAAACTCCATTCAAAATCTTTTGTCATAGATGCCGTGCTAACATGCAGGTGTCAATCAAATGATTAGCCACTGATTGGACCTGCACCTTCAACTAGTCATAACAAGACCCACGTTAGGCTAACTTTCAGAACACAGGCACAACCCAGCTGGTTGCTAACTGGCCAATTATGGATCTTTCACAGACGTGGTTTTGAATAGAGAATTGAGACCATATCGGGGTGTAAAGGTACTGCAGACTGTTTGTCTGTTTGCATTCAGATCTCTTGTACACGAGGGATTCATAATTTAATTTAAACAAATCAAAATGTAGTCTGAAGTAAATGTATTCCGCTACGTGTCTCACATTTGGGTCCTTACTATGGAGGACCAGGACTACCATAATAAAAAATAAATAAATAAATATATAAAAGTATAAATAAATAAAAGTATAAATAATTAAATAAATATAATAATAATTGAAAAAATTATTACATTTTTGTATTAAAAAAGGTTATTTCTGTATTTTTACATGTATTTATTTATTTAATTATTTTTACATACATTTATTTATTTATGTATTTCTACATTTATTTATTTATTTATTTATTTATTTCCGTATTTCCACATTTCCTTGTTTTATTTATTTCTGTAT
>JAODUH010009967.1:0-29829 GCA_027564835.1 Typhlichthys subterraneus
CTCTCTCTCTCTCTCTCTCTCTCTCTCTCTCTCTCTCTCTCTCTCTCTCTCTCTCACACACACACACACACACACAGGTATAATTGGGAAGAAGCATGTTGGACCTGGATCTGTTTATCCGTTTGACTTTGCCTACACGGAGGAGAATAACTCTGAGCTGCAGGTGGGCCGGAACATCACTCGCATCAAACTCCTGGTCCGCAAGTTTTTCCAAAGCCACAGAGAAGAGGCAGGAATGCGAAGGAAGGACGGGAATGGGCACAGTAATATAGGATGTGAGGAAGAGAGGCCGTTTTTTCTCTACGTGGCATTCCATGACACCCACCGATGTGGCCACTCCCAGCCACAGTATGGAGCCTTCTGTGAGAAATTTGGGAATGGGCAAAAGGGAATGGGGCGGATTCCTGACTGGACACCACAGTACTACACACCAGAACAAGTTAAGGTCAGGGAATGGTTTTAACCGTGCAATCATCATTATTGCCCTTTCCCAATGCCTTCATTTGCATGTAGATTTTGATATATTGTGTCCACGGTTCAACATTCACTTCCTGATCAAATAATTACTTTGATCAGCATTAAACAGCAGTTTAAGTTGGTCGACCAGAGAGGAAGTGAGGAATTATATAAAGTGCCTTCATTGTTCCACATGCCTTGCGAACTTGTTTTGGTTTCAGTTACCACTTGCTTACTGTAGGTGTCACCAAAGCATACCAAGCATATTGATGTTGTTCATCCTTGAGATACAGTCAGTCATGCCCTGTTCTGATCTTATTTTCTCCAGGTTCCACCATTCGTACCAGACACACCGGCGGCACGCTCTGACCTGGCTGCCCAGTATACCACTGTCAGCAGGCTGGACCAGGGTATGTAACCGCACATTTGACCTGCTTACAAAGCTCTGGAGCCCTCTTACACGCCTGAAATTAGTAAAAACTCCCACTAAACATCAAGAAAACAGGCTTGTGTTGTTGTTGTTGTTGTTTTACTCTATTATTCAGTACATTTTAGCGCTTGCATGTGACTAGGTGTGCACAATCATTTGAACCATTTACTTTTGCGGGTCCTGGGTGTTTAATGAAATGTGGTCTCGTAGGGATCGGTTTGGTTCTTCAGGAGCTGAGAGAAGCTGGCTACGAGAACGACACGCTGGTCATCTACAGCTCAGATAATGGCATCCCGTTCCCCAACGGCAGAACCAACCTGTTCCGATCTGGGACAGCAGAGCCAATGTTGGTGTCCTCTCCAGAGCACAGGGGGCGCTGGGAAGACACCACCCAGGCATATGTTAGCCTCCTGGGTAAGACAAATCC
This sequence comes from Typhlichthys subterraneus, assembly GCA_027564835.1. Taxonomy (NCBI): domain Eukaryota; kingdom Metazoa; phylum Chordata; class Actinopteri; order Percopsiformes; family Amblyopsidae; genus Typhlichthys; species Typhlichthys subterraneus. Next base: position 1,314 of record JAODUH010009967.1, read on the forward strand.
ATTTTGATTACCGTTTACATTAAGCACAACCATGTTATTAAGTACTAATCAAATGCCCAATCCACATTTTTAAGTAATATTGTGATTTAAATATATAAACGCTTACAGCTCTTTGAGGCTGTACGGTTATGTGCCGCTATATCAATAACCATCACTGCAAGGAAAAACAGACAATGCCATTTCCATTTCCAGAAATGAGCAGGCTCTACAATCAGTACATTTGCCAATAGCTGAATAGGTCATAGCCCAGTCATCGTAAATAAACAGGAGTTTGTTAGAATAATTACCTCAGCAGTCACCAGAACTAACTTAGTTACTGAGCGTCATTCTCTGCCTAAACTGCCTTCCTCAATGTTTGGAAAATATATGATTTAAAGGCAGGGTCAGTCATTCTGGAGAACTCTAAATTCGAGCTCAAATCAAAACAATATTCCTGCGTCCTGAGCTCTTTGTTTATGTTTCTATTTACAGTCAGGGCTGTGTTGAGATAATTTTTTCAACGTGCACAGAGAACGGTAAGCTAGCAGAATGCGAGGAGATATTTGGTGAATTTGATCAAATGTGTATTAGCTTGCAATAGCTGACCATACCTTTAGTGTCTTCTGAACAAGACAGTTGTGACTTGTTGACTGAACAGGCCACATGGTGGCATCATCATAATGCTCTAAAGAGCAAAACTATTATACTGAGCACATTGTCAGGATAGTTCTGTGGTCAGGACAGAGGGGACAAGGATCTGAGTTTGTGTTTCACTATTATTTAAAGGGGAATTGCAGTCATCATATTGCTGTTTTCAAAGCCTTCCTGATCTCTAAAACGTCACTAGGTCTGTTTTCTTCCTTAGAAATATGTCAATAAATGTTTTAAATAATTGTTTCTAACTAGCGTATAGCTCTCACTGTCGGTTTCATGTATTCATGTGGGAACGCTATGATTGGCTGTGTGTACCGGCCTATTAACCCCCCCCCCTCCCCCCCCCCCAGCGTAGCTACAGCATCTGCTTGTTGATACATTAGTACGGGGCACAGCCGCACGCACACACACACACTGACAGCATAGTTTGTTTTACACAGATTATTAAAGAAAATGAACATTCTGGACCCCCCCCAGAAACATGTCAGTGAAGGATATCTTATAAATACTTTTTATGTTTACAAGTACAGTACCGGTATTCACATCCAAGATGTCGGTAGTCGTACTGCCTGGTCTTATTTCGGGAGGTGATTAAGCAAAATTAAAAATAAGAGTGACTCAACGAATATGCGGAAGTAAATGACGCCATCCAGTTCTACTGAGTTCAGGGGTAATATTGTAGATATGGCTTATTTAAAAAATCACAAAACATCTTTTTTTTTTTTTTTTTTTCCACTTCACAGTGTTTAACGTGAGGCTGTTGTACAAAAGCAATGCAAAATCCCCAAAATGTTGATTTTGACTGCAAGGGAGCTTTAATGCTTTTAATTAAGTGATTCTGTGAAACGCCATCTTTTTGACCAGCATGTAATTGTAGCCTACAGCCTACCTCAAGCTCTCACTCCTTCTCTAGACATTACCCCCACCATTCTGGACTGGTTCTCTGTTCCCTACCCGTCATACAAGCTGCCTGGTAACCCTAAAGTACCTGTGTATCTCACCGGCCGCTCCTTACTGCCACTGCTGGTGACGGAGCCTGGCAGCTGGCACACAGTCTACGCCAGCCAGTCCCTCCACGAGGTCCGTACGACTCAGTATGACGCTCATCAGATCACGTGTGTCATTGCTTATGTTGGAAATGCTATGTGTGCCTGTGTGCGTAGGTGTGTGTGTGTAACGGTAACTGTAAAGTTGGTGTTGGTGTGTGTGTGTAAAGGTAACTGTAAAGTGGGTGCGTGTGTGTGTGTGTGTGTGTGTGTGTGTTTATATGTGTGGGAATTTGAGATATCCTATACTTTTCTGCAGTAATGCGTGAATATTTCCCCAGGATGTCAATAAAGTGTAAATTGTTTTCACTCACAGGTTACCATGTACTACCCGATCCGTTCCATCCACCAGGGGGCATACCGCCTGCTCCACAACCTCAACTACCGAATGCCGTTTCCCATTGACCAGGACTTCTATGTGTCGCCCACATTCCAGGACCTGCTGAACCGCACCCGGCTGGGCCAGCCCACAGGCTGGTTCAAAACCCTGGAGCAGTACTACTACCGAGAGCGCTGGGAGCTCTACGACACCAGGTGTGTTGACGATGAGACTCTTAGCTAGCAACCCTTGCTAGCAGAGCAGTGGCTAGCAAGTAGCCACTGCTCTGCAGCAGTGGCTTCAAAGCGTTGTTTAAATGTTGTGATAATATTACTGATTACATTTTTTTTTAATATACAGTATATAATATTGTTTGATTTGCCGCAAGACGTGTTTAGTAGAAGTTATACAAGTTAACTGTTTATTAGTTTGTTTTTAATAATTTTTTATTTTTTTTACAATTTACTGAATGTAACATGTTTGTAATGGTGTCATATGCGTTGGCTTTAAATGTGTAATTTTATTAGAGCTGTCAGGGCTGTTATTTTACAACTAAAATAAATAAATAATAATAATTTTAAAAAAATTCTATATTTTAAATGCAGGGTGGACCCAGAAGAAATCAGGAACCTTGCGTCAGACCAGACATACAGCGCCGTTCTGCAGAGCTTGAGACAGAGCTTGCAAAAGTGGCAGTGGGAAACGGGAGATCCTTGGGTCTGTGGTCCAGACTATGTCCTAGAAGACAAGCTAGAGCCTCACTGCAGACCTCTCTACAATGGACTCTGATGATCACTTGCAGTATATCAAGCCATTCCACACTGTTCTCTTTACATGCTCATAATCTGGACATTGGCCTAAATGTGGAGTAGGAATTCATTTAGTTTACACAAACAACATTTAAAAACACACTTAATGTTCCACTATTGTTCAGAATATGTCAATACTATATGTAATGTTTACATCCGTCTACATCCCTGGGCCTGAAATTTTTCCATATGAAACATTTTAAAAGTGAATTATGTAGAGTATTAGTATATTTACTGCAATTAAGAAGTCTAACAGCAACCTTGCTGTTTTATATATATTTTATATTAATTAAATTAATTATATACAATGTGTTATTTATTTACAAAACAAAACATGTTAGCTTTGAGGTTTATATTTATATATAAATATTTTATTTTATACAAAGCTGATTTAAAATATTTATTATCATTATTTATAACCGTTGCATATCTATTATTGATCTTTATGCCTCTATTATTAGATTTTTACAGGTACAGTATAGCAATCCTATGTGTAGGGTTTTTTAGTCCAGACCACAACATAACCATATTTTCATAAAAAGACAATTTGATTAAGTACAATTCAGACGTGTGTATTTTCAAATAGCTTACTAATGTTGATGCTTTTTTGCTAGTCTCCAACATAATCACTGGACTTTGAAAGGCAGTGTAGTTCAATACACTTAAGTCCAGACTTATACATCAGAGCTACTATGATTAGAATTACGCAGGCTATTAGATTCATTACGAATGAACGGTTGCATCAGTAAATCAATTTGAAAAAAAGTTGCATCAGAAAAGGTCTGTTGTTTCCAACAGCTCAACTTTGAACTAAGATCAAATTATAGTTAATCGGTTTGGGTAAAAACAGAACCTGTGCAATTTAGGTCGGTCGATGACTATATTCTTCATTGATCTGTGGGCTAAAACACTCCTTTCTTTGCAGTAGATGTTGTGTTATAATCCTTATCTTTGCATATTCTGTATGAAGATGGTGAGGAGGATTTCCAGATTTTACCAAGGAGTTTACGCCCTACAAGCATCCTGGATCCATTTAGCCAACAGCGGAAATTGAATATTTACTGGAGAAAACAACCTAAATGTATAGTCTATGGGTGGGCGGTATATGTGTATGTGTGCATGTGTGTGTATTACTGCATATACACACACAGTATAGGCTACTTTGTGTGTGTACTACACTAAATATATATGTATGCATGTGTGTATGTGTGTGTGTGTGTATACTGGTATGTGATAGAATTTTACAGCTGAACAAGAGAATTAAACTGTTTAATCACAATGAGCTATTTTGTGAGCTCCTTTATAAGCTATCCATCCTTACTGTAATATTGATTTTAGTGACCATGATTTCATAAGGTCATGATGTGTACCAAAACAACAAACTTACCTTAAAGACTTTTGATATTTGGACATGGATAAGATTTAAAAAACCTAATTTTATCTTTAGGCTATAGTAGTTTTCATTGTCAGTAAGAGAAAGTTGTATTCGTTCTATTTTTGTTTATATTTACTCATGCTGGTAATGATGTGGAAATGTATTAGGTTGATTTTATTTCATTAAATACACTGAAAACAGTTAACACTTGGTGACGTCTGATTAATCCACCAAAGCTGTGTCTTTTATGAATTTTATTAATCACCTTTGAGTGAAAGTTTTTATAAAAAACATTTTATTCCAGTAATTTTCTCCACCATGAGTTACACAAAGGCCTATTGAAACCAGATAGTTTTCTGAAAATAAATAGTATGGGCCTATGTATTTTGTCTTCCAATTATTATAATTATGAACTAAAATATAGGATAATCTTTAGCCTACCAGTCTTTTATTTTCTGCAGTGCCCCATAGCTTGGAAACCTATAGCGGCAGAACTCATATCTGCGAATATTGGTATTGATTGATTAATGTATCTTAATCTTTCCACAAACGTCATAAAGGGACTTGCGTAGCTATACAGTACACTGCTGCGTGCCCCTCCCATACTTATCAAAAATGGATCAATTGGATTGGTCTTGTGACTTGGTCTTTATCTCGCATAAAGATGAATCATCATCCGCCCATCTGGATCAATTTGACGAACTTCGCAGGTCACGATAGCGTCGTGCACCCAACCTATATAAGCTGTAGCAAGTTTAGGAAACACCCAACAAAACATAAAGGCAACTAACTGATCATCAACAGCAGTCGGTGTCTGATAGCACTGGGGCCACATAATCAAACGGAGACAACCACTACCACCACTTTCTCCAGTAAAAGTTAGTTATGGAGAGGTCAGTTAGGTTTGCTTTGGTGTGCGTCGGAATCTCTCTGCTCGTTTCGTGCCATCCCATTGACGCGTGGTACAAGCAGTCGACCGGACCAAGTTATTACTCGGTGGGTCGAGCCTCCGGTTTGCTGTCGGGGATCCGGAGGTCGCCTTACGTCCGGAGGGCTGAGTCCGAAGAAACAGTGATGGACAGCGGAGAGACAGTCGGCAACAACGCGGTTCCGGAGGGAAGCAGACAGATATCTCTTCTCAAAAGCATGGTAAACTCTGTTCACACATCTTATCGTCGCTTTCAGTATTGTTTTATTTTTAGGTTTAGGCTATAAAAGAGTTGTCTGTATTTTCATGGGAGTATGTTATGCTAAGTGTAATTGTCTAATAACAAAACGCTTACTTTACAACTTCCGTTAAACAAAGTAAAAGATGGTAATTTGCTAGGATTTACATCATATTTAGATTTTGTCAACATTGTAAGATTAAGTACTACAGTAAACATGATAGAACCAGAGGAAGATCGTGCGTAAAAGCGCTGTCCTGCCAGCACCACACAATGACGCAAAGGCGCACTACAATTAGAAAGACAATGAACCATAACTGAAATCAGAGTTTAAGAAAATATAGCCTACAATTATTCTTGAGCGATCTTTAAAATTAACAGTGGAATTCCTACTTCTCCGTTACGCCAGTCGGATACGGCGTCTGTTAACAAATAGTAGACTATAGCCAGCCATTACTGACCACTTTCACAAACTATTTTCTTCTCCCATGCAGGCAATATGCGTTAAGGACATTTCCCCCAACTTGAAGAGCTGCGAGCTTATCCGGGACGGTACGGGTACTTTCCAGTGCAAGGCAGACGTGTTCCTTACTCTAGACTCCCTGGACTGCTTGTCCGCTTAAAGTTAATGTTTGGCCGGCGACAGCACGCACTTTCTCCAGCTCCTGCGCAAACCAAGGAACTGGAGTCAAAGAAGCAGAGGAGTGCCGAGGAAAACGCGACCATTGATGGACCGTTTAAGACTCGTTTAAGATTGTTCTCACCTTTCTAAAAAAATATTAATAACGTTTTCAGTTGACTATGGGTTGTGTTGAAGATATTATTTATCTCAATTTCCAAACACTTCCATTATCCCCGATCTGTATCCAGTCTGCCAACTGTATTAAATGTTCAGAATATTGACTGCAGAGCAGAATTTCTGAAAAGACCTTTATTTATTTTATCTATTAAAATGAACAAATACTATTAAACCTTGTGTAGCCTATTTGTATTAATTAATTAATGCTAAATTACAGAAGTAAATAATGTAAGATTACACCAGTTTACATGGATTGGAGAAATGTAATTCAGCATGAGAGGAGACACACACACACTACTAAATAATAATTGTAAATATATTTGTTTAAATACAAAAAAGCAATTTCATAATTTACACTTCTTTATTTTCACTATTAGACATTGAATCTCTTGAATCAGTTCATACAATACCATTATTTCTGGAGGGAAAACAACTAAGAGCACAGGAGTGTTTTAAGAGACTTTTAATGTTGTCTCCCCCCGCTTAAGACACAGACTAGAGTGCCCAAAACCAGCCCCTACCTGGACGTGCGAGTGTCAGGCAAGAGAGCAGAGTAATAGTAAACATTCACCAAAATACACAAAAAGGTGTGTAATATCAAGCTACATTTTCAGCTTTTCTGTAATAGTTTGGTTTGCTTTCGTCATTTGCTGGACTGGAGGATTTAGTATTGATGTTCAGGGCAGCAAAATCGGGAATGAGGGAATTGAAGGGAGAAAATTGAATAAAGATCAAGACAGTTCAACACGGTGATTGTTGGCCCATTAGAAGCGTGTGACGCACGAGATGTGCACGGCACAGGTCAGTGATGGATGAAGAGAAAACACACCAAGGTGTGCATGAATGAATCCTCCACCTGAGAATCACCTACTGTAACAAACAGCAGATCCCAGTCTCTCTCCAGTCTAACGGCGTTTTGAAAAACAGTAAAAAGTAAAGTGTTTTCTGCTGCCAATTACATAAGCATAAAATGCCCATACAAGTAAATACATATCCAAGTAAAAAACTAAAATTTTCAAACAGTAAAACAGCATTTTAGGGATTAGCTACATTTTCCCTTTCCTTTATAGTTTTGTAGGTTTTACTGTATGCTCCGGTGTCAAAGCCCTTGTGATTCTCACTTTATCCATATGTTTACACTTGTTGGTCAATAGTCCCGATACTTACAGAAACAAGAGGGCCTTCAGCAGTGCTGTGTTTCATGTGGGTGTGGTTAGGCTTTATGTTTAATATTAAAAGTGGTTCCAGGCATGAACAACTTTATTTTTAGGGTCGTGGCCTGCTGTGAAGTTACCTTGGCCTCAGTCCGCTTCAGAGAGCTAACCCAAGCTAGCTCTAACCAAGGTCATAACAATGACACAGCTTCGAGGTTCTCTTTAATAATGGTGTCCATAACGACCTGGAAGACCACCTGGATGTTGGAGGTGTCCGTTGCCGTGGTGAAATGGTGGTAAACCAGTTTGCTTGGCGTGGCGTTGAGCGAGACAAAGGTCGCGGCGATGAAGCGAGCGGCCGCGTCCACATCACAGTCTGCACCTGTTGGGGTGGAGGGGGACAGCCACAGTTATCATCATCTGTTATTATTATACAATACGTATACTCTGTTGTTGTCCTGTCTGTTTGTGAGTGCCTACGGCAGCCTACGTCTGTGGCAAACATGTTGAGAACCTTATTGTTAATTAAGCAACATGCACTAAAATCACAAATATCATACAATGCATGTAAAGGGAATAAAAAAAACGTCAATGTTCTATTGTAGTATCCCTTGGGATCCCAGATTTCTGCTATACTTTGAAGCACTGCCAATAGAGACGGACTATGGATGTGTGATGAGATACAGTTATCATATTCAGGGGGTTGGCAAGTGGGAAATGAATGCCTGACCCAATTTCAAGAATTTTAGCATTTATATTGACATTTGCATGAGAGGGGAGGGGCACATATCCTTTAAATAATGGCTCTCTTTCTTTCTGCCTGGGTTTCCCCTACAGACAGGAGTGTTCAGGTTGTGTACAGCATGGTACAATATGGATGACTATCAATGTTATGACTGAATCATGGGGTGATGTTCTGCTTATGCTTTGTACGTTTCTGCTTATCCCCTGAAAAAGTGGACGGCAATTTGAGGTGCAAAACCTTATAAGAGCTTATGATTGCTTCTATCAAGCTCTACAAATCACTGCACATCTGTGGCAATTACATTTAGTTGTATTTTTCTAAATACCTCAATTTAGTTTGAATGAAAGCACTGCTACACACATGTGAACTGTTGTCTGTTTAGAAGTAATACAATTCTGTCCCTTTACAATATTGCCCAATCTCACCTTTAAATTGAGGGTGGTAGAACCGTAGATGTCGGCCGGAGTACAAAATCTTTTCTTGGAAAAGGTCAATCTTGTTCATGAATAAAATCTACACAAAAAAAAGAAAAAAGTATAATAGTAAGTATAATCAAATCAAATCTAATGAATCAATCAGTTGCACATTATTGCCACAGCGTCTATTCAGCAGCCATTTGGATAGAGCTTGAATCGATAAGATGCAGGGTCAGTGACCTGGCTTCTCACATCAGCACGTAATCAATCACCCTCATGAAAAACCTGTGAAGACACCCAGCTCTGTGACGTTAGTCCACCGTCACCCTCACAGGCAGGCACCCAGTTGTAAATCAGCTCCTGCTCACCTTCCAGAATGTTCTTGTTGTGATACACACTGTATTCTATGATGCCAATTAAAACCTTGAACCCGGCCTGTCTTGTGTGATCCCCAAAGACAAAACCCCCTGATATTAATGAGGTGAGCTTTTGCCACAGGATATTTCATTGAAGGGGAAACTTAGAAGGCCAAACTATGCAATTAACACTAGGTGGAGGTTACATTTGCCACCAACATAAAATGTGTAATTAAACGCTTGTTTAATGAGCCTGGTAACCATATAAAATACATGCCCACACAACCTGTGACAAATCTAAGCCCTTCGCTGAAAGGTGTTCTTGTTGTCATAATTAATTTAATATTCAATATGCAAACTAATTAAACACATTTTGGGAATTCATTAATGGAGAGCTAAACATAATGCAATCTGAATTATTTTCTTCGGTTTCAATTGAAAACACCATTTGCCGACAAGTCGACATCTGAGCGAAGAGAAATCACAGTTTTATATGGCAGTGTGGTTAACAATTGGTAGGGTGTTTTTGTTAAATACTGTACAAGCATACTGTTTTGCAGTGTGCTGCATTCTACACATGGGCAAAGTTGAAACTTTAGTTTCCTTACTAAAATGGTTGCAATGCATTTATTGTGAATTGTCCCTGATCATATAAATAAATACATTTTCTTTTATTTTTATCTCCCCAAGCACTGGGGCTTCCGAACCTGCATGCAATTAAAGAAGCTTTCTACATGGTAGTTTAATGGGATAATTTACCAGGAGCTGGGGTGAAACTAAAATGAAAGGGGGAAAAAAATTTAACCTTGCCAAAACAACGTAATTACAGGCCCCTGTTTAATCTCTGAGTGATAAGAGAGTCCTTGGGTGCTTCCATGTTGTGTGATGATATGGACCGGTGAACGCATCTTTATCAAATGTTCTTCCTAATGTATTTCTGTTCAGAAGGGTGATGAAGACAGCTGAGACCAAAAAAAAAGAACCAATCATCTACATTGACTCCAGCCATCACCAAATCAGAAAGCTGAGTGACAAACTGAAGTCTTTCAGGGTACCTGAAGGAAATATTATTACTGTTGTTTCTATGGACAGATGATATGCACTTGAACATACACTAGGATGACACAACGTGATAACACAAGATGCTTTAACAACCAACCATTGTGACACCAATTTAAGGTAGAAAGCATTCACTAATCAGAAATGTATGCGTGTGTGCTGTGCACATACACATTCACGCACCGCAAATTAGCTCCGTTTTATCACTGGCACTCTAACCTCAAGAACAATTATCTTGAGCACGACAATAAATATGCACTCTTATGCCCACGTTTTTGAGGGCTTTGTCATTTCATGCACTTTTCATATTTGCATGTCTTCATTGTGACCCGCCATGATGCACAAACAATTCAGCTGATACTTTAAATGCACGCTACCTATGAGCACAGCGTGCATGGCTGCATAAGGGGGAGGGACCCGAATGACTCACCATGGAAGTGCTTCTGAAGAAGACGTTGTTGCAGATTGAAGCAAAGAGCTTCAGGCTCTCCTGCAAACGATTCTGTGAAGGAGAGGTGACCGCGTCATCGGACAGCAAGATACCAGATGTTGACTGAATTCAAGACAATGTTAGATACATTTGTAATTGGAAAAGATCAGATCCTCTGTGATTGGAGGTGGTTGAACTCCAGAGCGAGTTCTTAATAGTGATTTGTCACAGTAATCACAGATATCCTTAAATGTAAACCAACGTGTAAAAAGGTGTTTTTGTTGACCATTGCTGCAGTTCCTTTTGTAATTGCTATGGGTATATAAAGCCCAGCGTAACCAACAGCATAGCCTAACCATATGTTTTGTGCTGGGACAGACAGTAGCCTGGTTTAACCAGACCCCAAAATTCAAAACGTAGAACCAATACTGTAAATAGTATCACTCGTATGCCCTAAATGATACGAGATGAAGAAGAGCCATACCATGGAAGGGTCTTCTACTAGGGTCATGTCATACCCGCTGAGAGACACCACAAACATCACCGCCCTAACGTCCTCAAAGCAGCTAATCCACTTCCTGCGCTCCGTTCTCTGGCCTCCGACATCGTACATCCTACAGACGGAGTGAAGATGAAGACACAGGTGCAAAAGAAAAGGATTAATGAGCAGTTGAGAGATAAAAAAAAAGGTCAAACTAAAACACTGTTTTCCTGCAGAATGTATTTTCACACAACCCCCCTCCCCCTAAACAAAGTATAATTGCTTGCAATACATTAATACATTCCAAAGAGTTACAATACAGAGGTACAGTATGAAATGTGCTTATGAAACATAAAGAAGTTATTTGTAAAGTGCCAAATTTTATGGGGTCTTCATTTATTTTATTTTTTTAATACTGGAAAATACATTTGTTGGATAACATCATATACTGTACATATCTGCCTCACACATATCTGTCACATCTCACCTACAGAATGGGCAATGACAGACCCCGTAAATATGACAGACTTTGGACATAACTGTTAAAACTTAGATGATTATTTTCCTTTTTATTCTAGAAAATTAAATGTTTTCCAAAAGTACTTGCAATGTTGGCATCATCTAATCTGCAATGGACAGTGCCTTAGTGGAAGTGCTTTGTGTTCTCAGAAAGGGCTTGCTAAACTTAAACAGGAGTCTTTGGTGCCCAAACAAAGTGTTAATAAAACAGCGGACATAACCATGAACTGTCCCAACGTTTTGGTGTGTTGTAGTCATCACATTTTACATTATTTTACTTTTTCAAAATATGTGTGGTTTGTAGTGTAGCAAATATAGTACAGGGTAAATTGGAGAAATATTTACAAATGTGCTTTTATCAGATGTTCCATACAGTCACATTTCCAGTATTGAGGATGTAAATTGTAATGTTAAAAAAGCTAAATAAAATATTCTGAATAATAAATTAAATACAATAATAATAAAAAAAAAAATTAATAATCAACAAAGCTACCTACAGCACTTTAGAAAGGCCTTACCCTAAATGTATAATGCGCCAGCCTAAAGGTATATTTGCATGCATGTATGTGAATAAAATACCAACATAACATTAAAAAAAGCATTATAGTCACTAATATCACACATGCCTTCCTCGGATTGTCCAATTACCCGCAATGCAAGGCTAGAATTTTAACTTTCATGGATAATTCAGCCTCTTTCATTTGGTAACTGCAGGCTGCTATATCCAGCATACATTTGCCTGAGGATTTAAGGCGTGTGTTTAAGGCGTACACATGTGCCAAATAAAAATAAATCTTTGGTTTGACTGACATGTCCTTAGATAGATTCCATTTGCCAACAGTGAGTGTGCTCCATGTGTGTTCATGGCCTTACATACTAATGGTGTAGTATTGGAAGGGAACTCAAATCAGTGGCTGATTATATTGCTTTCGGACAAAGGCAGGTATTTTTGGAAATATGGTGTGCGCACACACACACAAACAAACAATGACAGAAATGTGTCAGAGCTCTCAATGATGGGGACCCCCTTTTCAATTCTCCCAAAAGCAATCAACCACAGTAGCATGAAGAGCTTCTAAAGGTCAGCGCCTTTCAAAACCTGACAGAAAAGTAGATGGGAAAGAGAGGAGAAAAGACAGGATTTCGGCGACCATTTCTCGTTTTCTACCCAATTTCTTGTGAGCTGGTTGGTTGAATTTAAACAAAATGTGTTTTTTTTTTTGCCTACTTTGTTAGAAGACAAGACTGAGGAAGTCCGTTAAGTAAAATGTTCCTTTTTATAAAGAATTAATGGAAGATTAACAAGATGTTTATACTTTTCAGCAGCCTTATTCCTCTTCGTGTGTAATTATTCAAAAATCATTCTGTTTAATGATGTGAAAAAGAAAAAAATGTTTTATATGAGTAATAATGGTGACATGCGAATAGAATGTCAATATGCAAACTAGGGTTTAATGCCTGCCTAACTGCATACACACACCCACTCGCATACATTTGCATATACACACACCTGCACTGCACTCAAAGTTAATGGCTTGATGAAATTCAGTGTCATCCATTACACTGTTGATTAAGGGTTTAAATATTAAGATAATGAGACCTGGGGTGACTGCGGTGCCAGTGTGCGTTTGTAGCAGTGTATGGTGCCTTAATTCTCTATGAATAAAGAAAAGCGTTAACTGTATCATTTATTAATTATAATACGCTTTATAAAATGCTAAATGTCTGAAAGCACCGCTAATGGCTTTCAGGAACTGGATGTTGTGGGCGAAACAGTGTAGGAAAAGCTGACTTTTGACAGTGTGTTAACTTAGTTTAATGTGCTCACAACACACAAACACAATAAAAAACGAATTAAGTGCATTTCCAATAGGATGACAACTGGCACCGCCTCATGATCTTTCAAACCCACTCATTCAGTGGGATTTTACAGCCTGTGTTTGTCCACCCCCGCAATCTACACATAAAAAAAAAGAAAAAAGATATATAGCATCCGAACACAAAGAATAGAGGGTGGGACACTTTAAATGTTGTAGTCAGGGGTCTACAAGAGGTTCCCTACATCTGCCTGTAAAGTAAACGAGGAGACAGAGAGGAGAGAGACAGGGTTGGTGTCTTTTAGGTCTTTTAACCATTTCCAGCTTAGAAACAGTAACTCACAAAAAAACGACATCCTGGGTTGAATCTAAAACCGGCCAGCAACCTAAACATGCCAGTAACTCAAATTTAAAATAACCTGAACACCACGTGGTGGAACAAACAGTTTTTGCCTCAATTATTTATAGTCTACAATAAATAATATTATTTAAGTGGCGTGTGGAATGTTTTGCCACAATGGCTCAGTAAAAAACAGCATGGGATCTGTTCTTGTGTACGTGCTCTGCTGATGCAGGCTTACAAGTAGTTGTGTTTTTGCATCTGTGCTTTCTCCACTCGCATGCCTCAAATTCAAATACACACAAAACAGGACTTTTCCTGAATTGTATTAGTTTAAACTGGAGATGTACACATAAAGTATACCCTGCTCAAAATTTGAAGTTTAAACACTTCTGAAATATTTTAATACTAGAAGTTTTAACTGCAGATACAGTGAAAATGTTATGGTGGGAATCTGCTCCATAAAGAAACAATATAAAAAGTAAACAACTGTTCAGCTTCAGAGAAAGACAATAAATATTTAATCATTAGCAACAACAGATGAACATTAATACAGATGAAGGAGTTTGTAAACAGACATTGGAAAGTTCTAGCCAGCTGAGAGATGTCAAGGTCTCCATTTATTTTGAGTCAATGTTGCATGAAATCATAATGAAAGCACTAGAACATTTACTCCACACGCTTCAGAATGTCCTCACTTAAACTAACATACAGAGAATAACCTCAAAGTAAAACTCTTCTTATAAGACATATATATAGTAAAGGATATACTTCAAAACGAAAAAGCTCTAAAAACATGACAGATGGGCATCTCAGTGATTTAGAAGGTTATCGGTTCAAATAATTGTATCCAACACAAGAGTACATATATATATATATATATATATTTACACACACACTTGTATATATATATATACCTATATACTGCACGAAACAGCTATAAAGTCAAATAAAATACCTACGATATGTTTATCATTATATTGTTTTCTTATGCACAATTATAACAATAATACGTTATTATGAGGCTATAGTTTGAAAGTCCCACTAAGTCTGCTACACTAACTTCCAGAAAGTTAAGTCCATTGTTGACTTAATTACATCATGTTATGCTAAGCTTTGCTTAAACCCCAGGGACTTAAGGCCACACAAACATACACGCAAGCAAATTTGAGAATGCGCAAGCGCGCGCGCACACACACACAAATGACTTTGCTTATCAATAAATTCAAACCTATAATCTATAATCAGGTATAGCCATGAGAACAGCACCAACGTAAGGAAGTGTGCTAGATGTCTTAATTGCCACCTGGGACCACCATCTTTTCGTCAACTAAACGGCAGAATCCTCTGACGACATTAACAAAAAAATTATAATAAAATAAAAACAAAATGCTTTTCAGTGAATGTCAGTGACGCAAACAGGAACTCGCAAATGAAAAATAGAAGATAAATGAAGTTGCCGAATATGATCAAAGCATCAATTTCCTCCAGAAATTATATCATCCACAGCATACTTCTTTCTAGCACACCATACACATTTGTCTGCCAATGCTGAAACAAAGACATCAGATGTGTCTGGATATGTTGGAAAAGGAAGAGAAAAGCCACACCTGGGGTTGTTTGTTGACATACCAACTCGCTCTACAATGTTTTTATGCTAAACAGACAGATAGCTCATTAAAACCCGAGGTAGTGTTTTGTTATGACATTTTCACATAGAATATCATTTAAACAGTGATGACATTTTCACATAGAATATCATTTAAACAGTGATGTGGGACAGCGTTATGTGCAGGTGGTGGGTGAGAGAAGACAGTCTTTGAGACAGACAAAGTAATCGGATCATCTCTATATGACACTTGGTAAGGTGGGGGTTTTAAATTGGTGGATTGAAGCATGCACAAGCACACACACACAGTTTACCCAGTAAGACGTTCACATCGTTCAAATAAAAAACTATTAGGAAAATCATAAAACCACATTATTTTTAAGAAAAGAATAAATATAAAAAAAAATTATAAAAAAATAAAATGTGACATATCAAAATTGCTAATTATTTACTTTCAGTTTTCACTTTTTGATTTGGTACTTTTCTCACATTTGTTCTGGTGGGAATTTATCAAATAGGTTCAATAAAAAAAAATATATATATGTAAATGAAATGTTTTATTAAAAATTATATTTATCAAGTGTCAAAATAGTGATAAAGAAATTGCACTTTAAAAAGTTAGATTTTGCTCTGCGCAGTGTTAATACTGATATGACTGCCAGTAAGTGTGACTTCCTAGTGTTAACAGCTTGAGGAGCAGTTAAGCTCGAGTTCCAGGGCAATTCCTCTGTTTCTACCTTTTACTAAGTCCTGTCTATCTGTTAAACATACAATCACTACGGCAAACAGGAACAGAAGCACTGCCTTACATTCTAGGGATGAAAGATAATTTCTACTGGGCTGCTTTTACAACCATTTGTCCTCAGAAAAAAGTCCTAAATCACACAGTCAAAACCATAACAACCCTAGCAGAGAGGCAGCAGGCATAAGCTAATTACAGATGAAAGCATAGTGATGCCTATGGGGCTACATGGCAGTTAAGTTAAAGTTCATCATGAGGTCTTAACCATCAGTTACTTCAGGAAATCACATTAGCTCGTGGATGACGATAAGGCAGAGGGTATTATGTGAGGCAAGCGCTCATTAGAGAGGAATACAGTCCTCTACCAACAGCAGATACCTGCCCCCTGCACCTCCACTGATAGCACTGGCTCACTGACACTTATGTGCGCGTGTGTGTGTGTGTGCGGGTGTGCGTGCGTGTGCAGTCAACAGATGGCCTATTGATGTATTGAGGGGGCCTGGCCATCTCCACTCAAGATCTTTGGCCTGCTGTGCGGCTGCAGAGAGAGATACAGGAATCAGGGATGGAGAGATACAATTTTGTTGTGTGATAAAAAAAAACACCCTCCTGCAGAGACCAACCTCTGCATCAGACAGACAGACAGACAGACAGATAGACAGAAGCATGATAGACAGAATAAAAAGGATGAGAGTGAAGTATAAGAGGAATATGGCCCCATCCCCAGTTTCACAATAGGCTAATAATAATAATAGCTTCAGCACAGATAATCTCATTAACAAACTCAAGAAAGTAGCCCGGCGGTATTGTCCACTCCACTATTTATCACTGGACAAGAATGATCATCCCCATAGATGCAAGTCTTTCCATTTACAGTTCAGATAATCTGGGGTGTGTTCAGAATTGGCGAACTGAGGCAACCTGATCGTTTGTGGCAAACGCGTTTGCTTTGAAGATGACATTTGAACGATTTTGTGTAAACATTCAAAATTTATTAGATTTAAACCGTCACCCTTCATCCAGCGGCAATGTGTTTTAGCCGAGAACTTCCTCCTCAGAAGGTTTGCGGCGGACTCAAATCAAACGGAAAACTGTTCTGAATATGTTCGCAAACGTTCGCCAATTCTGAACGCACCGCAGGTATCTAGGTTTAACTACATCATTGGTCAAACAGAGTAGTCGGTATGTTTTGATGGATCACTTCAACTGTACAATCCTCCACTTTCCTTCACTGGAAGGTGACTGCAGCGTTACAAAAAGGTGTTTACCTGAACAGGAGGTGGTTGACCTTAAACTGGGTTTCTATGACCCCTGTGGTCCTTAGTCGCACTCGTAGAACATCCGTCTCTGAAGGCACGTAATCTGGAGCCGTGACGCGACTCATGCCCTCAAAGAAACTAGACCCAACGGGCAGAGCAGGAGGTGTGAAGGGGAGGGAAGGAGAACAAGGAGGTGCGATGGGAGAAAAACATGCCATTACTAAATGTGATAACCGGCGGGGAAACTCTTGAGATCAAAAGCAAGTGAAGGTGTGCGCATCCGAGGTGTGGCTAGTCGCTTGCCGCGTGCGACGTGCACGCCATGCCCGCGGCGGTGCGCCTGAGCAGGGTGGCCGGTATGGTTGCCGTGGTGATAAGACTGCATGGGGAGCTTCCCCGGGGGAACGCAGGCATGCTGATCCCCATGCTGAATATTAATGGCGCTGGCATCGGTGAGGCTTACCGTGAGAACTAAGATTTCTAACGCAAACAGATTAGCCACTAGCGGAGCTGGTGTAATGAATTATACCATATTTGTGTTTCAATGTGTCAAAATACACACACACAACACACGTGCACACACGCACACGCACAGACACACACACACACACTTTCTGACGGTGACATTCTAAACTTGTCACCCTGAATCAGTGCCTCGGAGAGCAAAACACACCCTGCCCGCTTGCAAACACACCTTACCCTGGGTGCCTAGCAACATTGCGTGTGTGCGGCTGTGTCTTTGTGTGCAAGCGCAATAGAGATGGAGGCTGGTTCTCAGTGGGGACGAGGGAGCCTGTCAGTGTTGATCACCCCAAAACGAGGATGGGAACAGAAAAGCACCTGGAGAGCTCTCATCGTATCCATGCTTTTTTTTTTTTTTTTTTAAACGTAATTTATTAAGTCACATTTAAGATGAAATTTGTTGTCTGCCTGCCAGTTGAGTGGCTTTAGTTCTCTTTTCTTTTATTTCCTTACGGTATGTCAATCATCTAAGAATATTTATATACTTTCCAACCAGTTTCTGTTGGCATGATACTACATGATACTAGTTTCCCTCCTTTATGTGTGTGTTGCGTTTTGTCAGTCAGAATAAACATGATATCGGATTGTCTGCAGCAGAATTCTTCTAATTG
This sequence comes from Typhlichthys subterraneus, assembly GCA_027564835.1. Classification (NCBI taxonomy): domain Eukaryota; kingdom Metazoa; phylum Chordata; class Actinopteri; order Percopsiformes; family Amblyopsidae; genus Typhlichthys; species Typhlichthys subterraneus. The sequence goes on from JAODUH010009967.1 coordinate 19,521, forward strand.
ACATGCAGCAATCCTTTTATGGTGTAGTAGAAAGTCACCTTAAAAGGCGGTCAGTTATTGTAAACAAAAACTTTTTTTTTTCGTGTCAAATTTAGCTACTAAACAGTCAATGAGAGCTTCTCGCTTTGTGTGCGCTGAAGAAGAAACTAAAATATCTGGTGTCTCTAAACAGCCCTGGTTCTGTAAATGGGAACACAAACAATGTACACTACAGCCTCAGCAATGCGTTTCCAATGTGCAGAGCAGAGCTTCTGAGGGAGAACCCTATATGGCATGAAAGGGAGAGGTGTTTTGGTTTTCATAGATTTCAAATATCACTTTCCCCAGCATCCATGACAACACCTTTAAGAAGACGTACCAGAAATGTATGGCGTTTCTTACAATAGGATAGCACTCCAGAACTAGAGACTCATTCTTAACAGAGGCGTTAAGATGGATTTATACAAAACAAACTTGTCAAAAAAGTTTCCAATCTTTACAGGAACTCTGACACATGCGTACGTAGATTATAGAGAGAAACAGGAAACAGTGGCCATGAATGAATCTCAATTCAACAGATATTAGATTTATATGGCTGGCTGGCTGGCTATCTTTTATAATATTCATAATAATTATAATAATCATTGTATCTCCTCACATATCATTACATTATATTTTAACATAATAATGAGAATAAAATAATAAAAATACATTTATACTCCCTATAAAATATATATTTTAAACTTGTTATGGAGACTGTCACAGGTTTATGTGAAACGATCATGGAATTAAAAAGAATGAGACACAGACCACGCCTAACTAATTATTGATGTAGTTATTGTAATGTCACGTGCCTGTCATTTTCTTTTACACATTTTTACCCATTCCGCAAGAAAATAAACACGCCTCATCAATGCTTTATCGCGCGTCACATGCTGCAGAGATAATTACTCACGACCTACATTTACCCTCCTTTACAATCCTCTTACACTTTGGCTAATAGGTGTTTTTCTCCTTCTCTCTCCCCCTCTCCCCCCTTCCTATCGCCTCACCCAGATAATCCTTATTCCCAGTGACACACAACACACGGCTGAGCATCATCTACTAAGTTCAGCTAATTAAACCCCTGCTTCTCTGTGTGTGTGTGTGTGTATGTGCGTGCGTTCTGTGGCTACTCACTACAGCGCGGAGTCATTGAGCTCGTACTCATAGCCACGGGCAGCAGCTGCCCTGACGCCCTGATCAGCCCACAGACAGGAGAGGGCGTGGCCTAGGAAGGGAAGCAGCACCTGGTCCTCGTCGAAACAGCGTCCGCACGACAGCACAGAGTGGGCGTGGACCTGAGCGAGCAAGCGAGCGAGAAAGAAAGAAGGATATCGGGGTTGGACGGACGGGTGTCGCAGTGGGTGAAAGAGAAGATACGAGTCTACAAAGTAGGACAATCTGAGCAGAGGAATGGCTGCATGTGCACAAACAATCATGGTGACATTTAATAGAGGACATACTACGGCCTTGATTTCCCAGCAGGCTAGCTGTGTGGGTGGCTAGCTGGGTGGAAGGGTGGGTGGCTGGCTGGGTGGGTGGGTGGAAGGGTGGTGTGTGTATGAACTACGAAAACAATAACGATAAAGTTCAAATCAAATTGAACCTGACAGTTTTATCGCCCACTTTGGCCCTAATATTTCCACCGCTTCTTTATCACAAACACACTTCCATACACAGCCAGTTTAACGGTCAGAGTAACTGTGGATGAATAATGACTAATTATATATAAATGGGGGTTGAAATTGTGGCACTCATATTCATATGCACTATGAAAGAACCCCCATGATATGGCTCAGTTTTTTTGTAGCGGAGGTTGTTTCATGCAGCTGGATGTTTCATTCAGAAAGCCGCATGGTCATTGAAGATGATAAAATGTATCATTGTTTAATTAATGTTATAAAAACTAACTCAACAATCCTGTATTTGGCATTCAAGGACGCACAGATTAGTTGGAATCCTCTTTGTGAAAGTGGATGCTTGTGTGTGTGTGTGTGTATTTTGCAAAGAAAAGTAGTACGGTAGTTAGAACGCTATAGACATGCTGCCCTCTAGAGGTAATGTTAGGTAACACGGGAATGCCACAACCACTAGAAGGCCATGCACTGTGTCTCCACATTTGTGTGGAGACACAGTGCATGGCCTTTTGGACAGGCTACACACAGACAGACACACACACACACACACACTACCTTGTTCTTGCTGTTGGCCAGGTTGATGCGCAGGACGCCCATACCATGGAGCACAAACTTCATGGAGGTCAGGAGGTTATCCAGCACTGCAGGCTGTCAAAGGACAAGGAGCAGAGGTCAAGTACATGGCAACAGGTGTGTGTGGGTGGATGGGATGAATGTGTGTGTGTGTGTGTGGTGGGTGGGTCAAAGCTGACCTCTCCATTTTATCCACCCATTCACTCTCCTGTCAGAAGATAAGCCTCACATTCTATCCCTCCGCTGCGAGGTCGAAACGTTTTCCTGTCCTACTGGAGGTGTGTGATGCCCAGATAAGCCTGCGCTATGTCAGGGACTAATTATGCAGTGACACACATTGATTTATGTCACAAATAAGCTGCTTTATGAGTCTGGTTCTCCCTTGCCTTGATGTCACATCCCAAGAAGAGTCAGGGTCAGTGACATCATAATTAAAACAAGCGGGACCGGCCATTGTGGTTGACTACCAGGTGGAAGGTTGTGGGTTCAAACCCCAACAAGCCTGACCTTACTGTATGCATCCTTGAGCAATAAATGGACGTAAGCAGTAAATGTACTGACTGTTCATTCACTTTTCATAAATGTCTCCTAAATGACTAAAAGACACAGGCTAGCATACTGTAAAAGAAATGTGTTGTTAATTTAAGACGGTTTTAATTTTTATTATTTACAGTCCTAAAATGTCACAATTGTTTTGACTCTAAAACAAATGTCCATTTCCTTATTCTAGAGATAAATGACTAAACGTATCGTCTGAGTTGCACAGGGAGTATTTCTGGCTATGACTAGAGACCGACACACCACCAAACATTCAGACTGATCTTCCATACCGACCTTGGCAACACAAGGACATTCTTTGTTAAGTTCAATGCACGGTTCCTCTAAACACAGGGGAACTTCAGCCTCTAGGCCCATCTCCAAAGGCTTTAACTAGTCACAACAGTTCTGTTATTATATTTAGTTACTTCCAGCATACTGTCCCATCCTCCTTGCTCTATCAGTTAAAGTGTTATTGCAGCCTAAAATTTGAGTTTTGATCTGTGATGAGATACATCAATGCTGCATTGTGTAAAAAATTTAAGTTTTTTAAAATAAAAATCTGTAATTTATGGTCTGAAAACTGATCTACACATCATATCCATAAATAATCACCCCAGGACCTGGCTGCTTTTCAACAGTACATGCCGTCCGCTGGTATGTCATCAAATTCAAATGTTAACGTTAATGTGGGTCCCCCTCTCAGCCCCTACCCTCCCCTCACTCAGCTCCTTGACACATTGTTCAAAGTTTTGTAGTGGCTGGAGTCAGGCTCAAAGCTGGGGTGAAGTTACAGTTTAATCCAGAGCCGGATCAAGCCTTAAAGGGGCCCTAAGAAGAATTTGATTTGGGGCCGCCCCCACTGCCTCTACACATAAATGTGTGTCATGGTGTGTGTGTAGCCTACCCACCCTAATACATCCACTGATATCTCTATAGCAGATCAACTTGGCCCGGCTTATAGGCCGCGGTGCGGTAAATGCCAGGCGAGCAGCAGCTAACAATGTTAGCGTTAGCACTCAGCGTGACATGCATTTGTACTAAAGCGTCAACAAAAACATTGCGGGACACAGTGAAAGCACTACACACGAACACGGATCCATTGAAGCGGAGAAAAATAGCGGAGCCGTTTTCGTTTCGTGCTTACTGTACAACATGTGCAAACACAAAGCATGCAGCTCCGCTGATCTGGCGTGTTTGAGCGCTAACACTCTGCCTTGTTAAAAGCACTGCATGCTAGAACACCAGCAGACACTTCCTTTTCCCTCTGGCCCATTTATAGACCAAACATCCACCCACAAACATCGATCTTGACCCAAAAAATTATAAGATTCCTTGACTTTCTATTCCTGGAATATACTGTTAAAATTCCATGATGTTCCAGAATTTTCATGACTAGTGAGAACCCTGTAATATCATTATTTATAGTTAAATGTGTTGCTTACATCATACCAATGTCAGCCTATCATATTTTTATCCATATTTTTTCCATCTTAAAAAAGGTAACTCACAACAGTAATCTGGTGTTCATTTGCACTAAAGATAATTGTCAAAGTGGTAACAGCACAAAGTGTAATAGCCTACTGAATATAGTGTAATGTAAAATAATATAAACCAGTAGACAAATACTGTATTTTGTCATGCAACCATGCTAGTTTGATATTATTTTCTTTTTGCTTTTCTCTGCCTCAAAGTCAATTTCTGTGGCATTTTTTTTTTTTTTAAGATGAATGTGAGTGATAAGCTACCAGCTCTGAGAGAGGCAGCAGGAATTTATTTTAAACCACGCTACCATGCTAGCCAGGCCAATAACGTAGCCCAATAGGCCTACTGCGTTTTATGTCAGGGAGGGGTTATGTCAGGGTTGCCCTGACATAACCCCTCCATCTAGTCATGTCTGACTCAGACGATGAAGGGTCATTCATTCATTCTTTTCTTACAGAGAGGGGGGGCCCCTGGTGGTCACGGGGCCCTGAGCAGTCACTTAGTTGTCTTACGCTTCAGGCTGACCTTGCTTTAATCTCTCTCAAGGCTTTGTTTGAGTGTGGGAAGGGGGAGGTGAGAATAACCTCGTGGCTTTATATCAGGTCTCTGTCACTGCTTTGCAGGAGGAAAGAGAAACGCGGCTGCGTGTGTGAGCGTGCACACTGGTTTCTAACCAAGACAAACAGAAGAGAAATCCAGATACCTCCTTCCTCCACTTCTTATCCATTGTTTTCCTTCAGTCGAGCTTAGAATACCCCCCTAGCCACCCCGAGGACGGTCTGACTATGTTTCAGAAGTGCTTGCCAAAGCCAGGTGCTGCGTATCAACAGTCATATTACGGAGAGACTGCTATTGCAAACACTGTATCCATTCATTAGCCAATTGTTCCTCTTACAACATGTTAAGGTCAGCTGTGTAAACCTGAATGCACACATTAAACAACAATGAAGAGTCACCAGTCAAGCCGTTGGGGTGTGTTCTACTGTAGTATTACATAAGCACTGCTAAAACACCGCGAAGAATGCAGCTCAACCTGCAATGGCGTGATATTTAATCATTAACCACAGACCTAACAAACTGGATGCGTGTGCAGGTGTGCGAGCACTTTCGTGATTTCGAGAATGCCTCAAAACCTAGCCAAACTGGGTGTTCATAGAGGAACAACACTAGAGCTCGGGAGAACAAAAAAAGGCATTCCAGGCTCAGAAACATTCTTGTAGAAGTTCACCATTACCTCTTCCCACAACAAGTATTGTATGCACACTTCTCACGCATGTCACAGACAGAGGGGATGGCATTTGTTAAACAAACATGTTGGAAAACAATGAAAGAGATTTTTTTCACTGTGAAAACAAGGTCACTGCCACAAGCGAGGTCACATTCAGATAATAAAAGGCGGGATGAGATTTTATAACTCCCCCCACTCCAGGTCCATTTCATTCAAAATACTCAATCCTATCATGGCCCTAATGTATGTCAGAATGTTGTTTACTTACAGTAATTGGTGTATGACCTATTCAGCTATTGAAAAATGCACTACATCGCTTTGGATTAAGAGTCCACTTAATGTTGTTTAAATGTAAATGTTGTAGCCTGGCCCTAATCTAAAAGCCAGAGAAGAATGGGAGACATTTGGTATACCCACTTGGTGTATAATATTATTCTTTTCTTTTTTTATGTTGAAATATTTATGTTTGAAATTTAAAAAAAAGTAAACATTTAAACAAATATTGTAACCCTAAAAAGGCTCATCGCTTGGGGGATCTTAAGTACCTCTGAAACATGAGGACTGAAGTGCCTTAAATCCCCCCCCTGCACACACAAAAAAAAAAGGGGGAGGTTAATATCTAGTTAACATTGACTGCATTCCAGCACCACCACCCCCGATTGTGAAAACAACTGTCTGGGACTTTCATTCGGTATGTCACGGTGTGTGTGTGTGTGTGTGTGTGTGCGTGTGCGTGTGCGTGTGCGTGTGCGTGTGAGAGCACCCCGACTTCTGCACCAAGGACAATGTTGAGGAATAGTTCTCATATTTTCTGGTTACTAATCCTTCATGCTCTTCCTCTCATGTGCACAGACAGAAACATACCACATACATAAAAGCTCTAGTAGCCTGTATCTGTGAACTATTATTCATATAATCATTCCTATTGTACATATTGATAAGAGATGCAAGAGCTTAGGTTAGGCGGATAAACACTCCACTTCCCAGTACTCAGGTGTGTGTGTGTGTGTGTGTGTGTGTGTGGGGGGGGGACGGACGGACGACCTATGTTCTGTCAACACTTACTCATTTTACATTCACATCAGCGAGAGAGAGAGAGAGAGAGAGAGATGTAGCTCCACTGCAACAAAGCAAGGAATGTGAAGCTACAGTAAAAGGATGGAGAGGTGGGATGTTTGAAGAAGTCACAGAACATATACAGGGATCTGGAGCAGATAGAGCTAACATTGACAAGAGGGAGATCTACGGAAGAGTAAAAAGAAAAGTGGATGGATTGGCTAGGTAAATAAAAAGCTCAAAGAAATGGGTGAAATTGAGGTAACGATTTATTGCTGGAAGTTAAACACAAACCACTGTATCCCAAGTTCCCAACATAGATCAGACTAGCATTTATATAAAGTTCAGCTGCACAGCTAGATCCCAACAGACTAATAACAGACTAACCATACTTCATAATTCAGCTCCCAGATCTCCATCCAAGACTATCTGCCTTCAAACTGTGTTTCTGTCTTTTGAAAGCACAACGGCATTCAAGTGTTTTCATGTTTCCGTACCCTCTCACAAAACCACGGTATGACAAACAGTGTAGTTGAAACCACAGCACAAGAAAGTCACTGACCAGGCATATGGGCCATTACACATATCCACAGAAATAGTTGGTAAACACACAATTAACAATGTATTCACTCAGAAGATACTTTCATTAAAACTTACTTATAGTGAGTACCATGTACAAACAGTGCCTACTGTATCTTGTGCATATACCATTTATTTGCCTGCATTGTGAACATTTTGGTATGTTAAATTATAATCATATTATACATGGTTTCCTTCCAGTCTTATATCTCCATTTTCAGAAGGTTAGACAGGTAAATAACTAGCCACGCCCATGTAGAGCCTCGTCTAAATGCCAAGTAGGCTATAATTAATAAGTCGTTGGTGTCAGTAAGATCTGTTATCAGTTTGTGTGCGTGTTTTAGCTAACCTTGAAGCTGAATAATTCTTGTTTGGTGAAGCCATGACTGTGGATGATCTTCATTTGTTTGACCAACGTGCTTTTGCCGCTCTCTGCAGCGCCTAGACCGGTTTGAAGAAAAATTACAAAAACTAACCCGGCGTCTAAACAAATTAACATAAACACATTAATTGCAGTATAGGTAGGTGGCAGCCCTATGCTTTTTATTATCTCCAAATAAGTTAAAACTTTACTGTAAAAAGAAAAGTACACTTCTCACCTAGCAGAAGTATTTTGACCACATTCATTTCTTGTTTGGCATATTCGTAAAGGTCTCTGTCTAACTTGACACTGCGAATCCTCGCCTTCTCCTCCTCCGTTATTTCGGAACCGAGACACAGTCCCATCTCTCCGATCATCTCCTCTATTCGTTTAGAAACGAACACTATTTAGAGAATCTACTGGAGTTTTCATAGTATTCGTCTGCTATTACATACGAATCTTAAGGTAAATGTATTTCAGACAGCAGTTATTGAGCTATAGGCGCAATGTCCATGAATCCCAGTCAAATTAAAAAAGAAATATCCTCAAAAGTTGCAGTGTGCCCTAAACTGAGCTCGTCTGGGCATAGTCCTGGATTTATCGTAGTCTCTGCTGAGAGAACACTCACATGAATACTTATTAATAAACGTATTAATTCCGCATGTGAAAACTTGAAACTGTGTTACGTGCGCCAATGGGTTTCAAAAGTTCGCATTACCTGAAACCTGTTTCCCTCCTCCTACACTGATATTCAACTGGGGAAGGTTTCAACCTTTTGAGGGAAGTGACGTTCAAGGGGAAGGTGTATAATCCGACGTTGGAGCAAGTTGAGGCATAAATGGCCAAATTTGATTTTCCAGTAGCAAATATTGACACAGACAATATCTTGCAGTGACAAAGTTGTATTTATTGTGGGACAATGAAACGTTTCTGTAGCCTAATATTGTGAGAAAATGGCAAATCAACCTTTAAAAAAATATAGAGATTTTAACCAATAAACACACCCTTATATCCTAAGCAATTTTGAGAAACTATCCCACAAGGTAGTTCGCACTATACATTTAAAGCAACATATGCTATATTTCTGACAGTCCATTTATTGAACAATCAGCCTTACTCAATAAAATCCCCCCTCCATCTGACCTGAACAAAGAAAATTAGTTCCTGCAAGTAGAATTATGATCCCTTATTTCAGGCTATAATGGGCCCTTGGTTTCAATGTGTGGACAAAACAAACCTTTTTCACAGTGACACTTTCAGTCACTTAAAAGTCCCAGTCCACACGTGTTTTGAGTAAATGTGACTTATAGTCTTAGGTGTGGACATAATAGCTGTAGTATATGCAACGTTTGTATTCACTTCTGTCTAATCTGCCAAATAAACTAATGATGTTGCGTGAATTTATTTTAAATATTGTGAATTTAGATTATTTTCTGTTTACACTACAGGAATAAAGTGTACCCCTCTTCAGTAGCAGCTAGGTCACTGTGATCTACTTCTAAACATAGTCAGTTTCACAAACATGGATTAAGACTATAGACTACTTTTATTCTCAATGGCAATCTAAATTCAATATTTATTTTAGTCTTGGACTAGGCTTAATCCACGTCTGTAAAAACAGCCTACAGGCTGCATCCGAATAGCCTTTTTTGCTTAGGAACCTTCCATAGTGAAATGACCCAGAAGTATCCAATCTCAGCCATGATAAGAGCAGTTAGAATGCTTTAAATGCTAAGAAAAGGGGCTTCGATGCTATGTCCTTCAGCATAGGGTACACTGGATCATCCTTTGCGAAAGTAAGAGATAATGCCGTCCCACAATTCCTTGCGACACATCATTCAGCCGTTCACGAAAGCAAACCATCTGTCCACGTTATGTAGATCGTAAATGTAACAATTATACTAATTGGTATTCATGTTTATAAATATCTTGAGTTGCAGGAGGGAAAACATGAGCCATTCTCAATGTGACAATTTTAGTTGTTTTTTTTATTGTAGGACTATGACTATTTTATTTAAATTACAAATTCGGTAATTAAGTCATACTTTTCACACCTTTACATAGCATGCATGAAAAAACATGGGGAAAGGATGCTCTTTAAGTAGTCCATCTTTAGAACGTTGCATAATTACGTAGCCTAGAGAGTAAGCAGTCTTAATTCGTTGCACCATGGTTGTCTTTTCCTAAATATGAATTACTTTTCACACCTTTACTCGACCACAATGGGTTTTCAGTCAAGGTTAATTAAGGAAGTGTTGGGGAAAAGGAGAAAGGTTTTTGTTTTTTTTCCTGACTATTCGGATACAGCCATACTTGAATTTCTTGTAGCATGAATACTTCCTGCTAAAATGAAAACAAAATGCTTATTACCAAAGTGAAACACTAAAAAAACTTAACATTTTATGGAGTTAAACATGATAAGATGAGAGACCAGTTCAAATGTTAAAAGTAGACTTCATTCAAGTTGTTTTGGTAGCCTACATATATTATATTAATTAAAATAATATGCAGTTTTAAAATCCTTCACTGCAATGACACAAGAAAAACCTTGTAAATAAGTTATTAACAATTATACAAAATCAAATGCATATCTTGTTAAAAATAAAGAGGGATAGTAGTGTATAATTTCACAGAGATAAATAATTATGACTAAAATATTTAATAGGCAACTTTGGTGAATTGCGCAAGAATGAGCAAAATTTAAGCGATCAATAGCTGATTGGTTAATTCACATTTGGGTCCTAGTAGCTCTGAAATGTGGCTTGTTCTTGCTGAATCCACACATATCCTAGGCTACTGCACTTACAGCCCCCCCCCCCCCCCCCCCCCCCC
>JAODUH010009986.1:0-15362 GCA_027564835.1 Typhlichthys subterraneus
TAATTAGTTTATTAAAATGAAGTAATAATTCTGAATTATAGTCTAATTATATACTTGTGTGTGTGTGTGTGGGGGGGGGGTGAATAGAAGGTCACTAGTATGTGTAAAACCTTTTGCAGTAGTGTTTCATGCAGATATACATTATATGTTATTTGAAATCATCATTTCTCATCTTACTTGTACTTTGACGACGGTCCCTAAATGCGCGTCTCTCTATCATGGAAACCCGTGTAATTTTCTGTTTTCATAACGTAACTATTTCAAAGAAAACAGTTGTTGTAGCTGACTCGCTATGTTCTAGTGGTTCAGAATCAGTCGTCAGTGTGTTTTTTGCACGTTCTGAACGTGAGTTATTGAAGCCGGAACATCCGAATGTGTGAATATGAAACTGATTGAAGTCCGATACTATACAGTAAAACCACTACATGCTGGGCCTAGTATTTATGCCATCAGAAGTAGAAGTAAGCCAATATGGCTATGCAAACTCATTGGTGAAACAAAAGCATTATTTTACCTGCAATCTGCAATTTGTCAAAAGCAGTAGGCTCCTGTAGTGTTAGCTAAAGCGACATGAGGTAACAAAGAAAAGTAGGTTTTACCCTCCCACTGATGACCGCGGAAGGGATTATTAGCTCCGCCCTCGCGGCAGAGCGGCAAACAACACTGTACAACCATAATACAGTATTACAAATGGTAATGATAAGTTATGTTAATAATGCTCTTCGATAGATTATGGCTCGTTGATTATGCACACATGCACGAATAACCCTAGCAATTTTTAAAGCACAGACAATTCATTTTCTTTCATTGTAATATTGCATTGTTATACTATAATATACCCACGTTGACAGAATATAGCTGAAAATGTATTTTTGTTAGCTTGCCCTAAAGCTGTAGCTGGCTATAGGTAAACATAACTGTTCAAGTCTTCTACAGGTACACATATAGCTGACAGGGCAGGGGGTGATCACCGTGATGGCTTCCTGTCCCAGGACAGAAGAGGGAGTTTATTCATTTTCACTGCAGGCGTTATTAAATTATTCACTTCACAGGACATACATCCTAGTTGAAAGGATATAAAGATCTAGAGGTTAAACATTATTAGATTCCAGATGGACCGCTGAGGTCTGTCTCACCTGACAAAACAAATGCAGTATTTAACTGTAAGTAAAAAAGTTTATGTTCATGTAAAAGTCAATAAAAAACACTGCACAATGGATAGTATAATACATTATGTAATAGAGAGCTCATTGAGCAAATATGTGTTCACTTAATGTCTTGCACAGAGTAAAGTAAAGTGAAATGGATGCAATAATCAGATATTATGCTTTTGCTCACAGATTACCTTTTTTTAATTCACACATTCTGAGCATTCGGCATACATGATAACTGTTAAATAATAAATTACAATAAAATAAGACATAATTGCTTTAACAAGTTACCCAGTAAGGCATCAGTATGAGCAGAATAGTGTATACCTAATCAATAGTGTATACCTAATCAATGACAACAAGGCTGGTTCATCTCAGAGGTAGCGAATGCCATTTTAAAATTATGTTGACTAACCAGCTGTGTCAAGACAAATAAAGCATGGTAGAAGAAGCAACAAACAAACATTTTTCTACCTCTCAGAATCCCCTCATTGCCTTTTGTACCAATTATGGTTTTCATAATGTCAGCACAATGTTGCGCAAAAGGTAGAAACTGGACAAGGTTTTGCATAAAGTTGTCGACATTCACATTATACACATGCATACATATGTTAACATAATTTAAGATAAGCGTTTACTATTAAGGCATTGAATGTCATAATCTGTGATAAAGCCAAAAGCAAATATGTGTGACTGTGGACCAACTGTGGCAGCACTACGGACCACAGCCCTCCCAGAGCCAGCCTGGGTCACAGGGACAGGAGGTGCATATGGGTGGGACCAACAGATGTCACCACAGCACAGGGAACTCCAGCGAGGCAAAGCCTGGCTCTTTTCTTAAGTCCCAGTAGGTGTTGTTGCTAACCCATGTGTCATCCTTCGACTTCCTGTGTAGGACAAACATCAAAACCCAATAAACGAATTAGAGTGATAGAGGATGAGGACAATCTAAAATAATTAAACTTAATGACCAAGGTTAAATGTCACATTTAGTTATTGTTTTCTTGGATGTGATCATCAACATCTGACACTTAAGTACCTTTATTCAATCCTCAAATTAACAAATTATGCAAATTACGTAAATTATGCTTAATTCGATTGAGCTAGTAATGGATGCAAACATGAAATATGCTCTATAGTGCACAATTTGCAAATTTCTTAGTGGGGAAACTACCCTAATAGGAGTCATCTATGCAATCAGTGACCATACCTCCCGTACCTGCTCCTATAATCAAATGCTTAATGTTACTCAATGTAAGTCACTAGTGAGTAAAAGGCTCCCCAAGAGCTGATGAGGCTTCCCTGGGTTATACCATGCTCCGGTTTAATTCAGTGCTAATAAATTGAGTTTATGGCATACATTTTAGATATGTTGAGGTTATCGGTTTCAAGTTATACGCTGTTTGCCAACTGCAAAAGTAAAAAGTAAACTACCGGCGCAGATTCAAGTTACCCTATTCCTTCGAAACTTTGTGCAAGCTAGTAATAATATATAGGTATTTTAATAGTGACAATATAATAAATAAATCGTCATATACTTATTTTAGTGTTGTAATTACTACTGTAAGTTGTTATGGTAACATCACAGCCTGGCCTTTTTTCATTTCCCGCTGAGTGATCCTGTACCGGGAAACGTATTTTATATGCGCTGAAGCAATAGCAAAATGCTTACTTTGACTACTTATCAATCTCTAAATGTGGAAACACCAGTAGTTTCCAGTGGGAATATGTGCCTTTATCAAAACCGGCAAGTAGGGAAGAATATCCAAAACGCCATTAATTTTTCTCATGGGAAAAAAAAACGCTTAGACCAAAAGTCCTTATATAGGCATAATGATGTACGACTGGCGAGGTAGGGCTATTACAAAAGACGTTTGCAGAATAACATTAATGAAGGTGAATTATTCACCTGAAGAATCTGGGCTGGTGTGCCATGTTTCTCTCCTCTAGGACTCTCCGTCTCTCTCTCTGCAGCTGTTCAATCCTCTGTTTCTGCTCCTCGGCAGCGCCTACGTTACCTTCCTCCAGCAGTCTGTACTCAGAGGAGACACACCAGTGTTGGGCAAGTTACTCAGGAATTGTAATTAGTTACTAATGACTTATTATTCCTTCAAAAGGTAATGATATTACTTTGCTGGGTATTAAAAGTAGTATTAGTTACGTTAATAGTTACATTACTATATTACTTTTGCAATCACTACCCTGTCTTGCCCACAGGAACGAATGAGTGTAATTTGTGGTAATTTGGGCCAAATGCGGGCCAGATCTGGATCAGTTCTGTACTGGGTCCTGCTTGGATCTGGCCCAGAAGCTATGTAGGCTCTGCGCCATATCAGGAATGGACACGGGCCGGCGTCCATACGCATCTGGGCCTACACCAATTATGTAACTTGTTCTGTTGACATGTAACCATTTGACCTCTCACCTTTGGTCCAGGCGTAGTCTGGTGTCTGTGGGCGGAAGCAGCAGTTTCAGGGCAGAGTCTAGTTCATTCAACCCAGTAGCAAACTTGGTAAAGCCATAGTACTGCTCATGGTTCATTGGCATGGTATCTGCAAAGCATACAATAAGAAACATTGTATTAGAGGTATAGTAAGCTATTGCAAGCTAATTGTAAGATAATACACTTTATGTCAAATTAAACAAATATCTCCTTGCATTTTGCTAGTTTACCATTCTCTGTGGGTGTTGAAAAAAGTAATCAGATACTTCTACACAGCTCTGCTCTGTAAATATGAACATAAACTCAGTGGCAAACACCGCCTACAACAACAAAGCCCTAGTACTACCAGAGTACTACGCTTTGCTTCACAGTGGATATTACTTTGATTTGAGCTCGAAGTTAGCAAGCGTTCTCGGGAATGACTAACCCTGCCTTCAACTACAGATGAGTCACTGTCACAGGACAATTAAAAATGAAAGTGAACGTTGGTTTAGCGGTGTGTCTTACTTGCTCTCCAAATACAGGTGGCTGTAGGGGGGTCCCCACAGTAAACACCTTCGTGCCATTTCCCGAACAGTCTGTAGACGACCTTTCCTTTACTGTCTGTAATGGTTCCCTCCACCTCATTCATACTTGCGTTCCAGTATTTGGCCTGGAAAAAGTTACCCACCGTTAAATCAGTTTACATGGGGTTGTCTGCTCTTGGAAAAACCCACACACAATCAGTTAACAGCAGCAGTCAGTCCGTGAGGGTGAACTGCATGCTGTCAAAGGTACTGCATCTGCCGGTGTTAAGGTTGAGTATATAACAGAATACAGGAAAAGCAGAGGAGATTTCCTCCGGCGGTCAGCAGGTGATGCTGTTGGTTAAACCACCACAAAGCCCTGTGCCTGCCTGCTGGACCATGACAACCACAGAGGAAGGACAGAGAGACACACAATAAGACTGGCATGTCTTGGCCTCCTCCACATCTTCAGGGGCCTTTTAGCTTTTCACATGCTGTGATCAATTAACTCCTTAATCCCCCGCGAGGTAGAGGTACCCTGATCCACTGCGTGGAATCAAACATGAACACGTGGAGCTCCCTCTGAAAAGAGATGAAGATGGCTATGTATGTGGTACATATACAGGGTTGGGTAGGTTACTTTTAAATGTAACCCACTACAGTTACTAGTTACTATACTAAAATTATAATCAGTAATGTAATTTTTGGATTACCTAAATTTAGTAACAAAAATGCCATCCAAAGCAATCAACTGCATTGGCTCACCATATATTTGTATTTTTGTACTTTTCTTGTATTTTTTTTACTTTTCTTCTGAAAATATCCCTTTTAAATCTTAGAAGAAATCCGCTAATTTTTCAAACATAAAAATAAATCAGATTATATTATTTTATTTTGTAATGCAATTGATTACAGTCCCAGTTTAGTTTTGTTTTTATCAGTTACTTCCCAACCCTGTACATATACAGTACTACTGACTAATAGGGAAGCTGAACGCTTTGACTATTCCACATGAGAGCATACTGTACTCTGTGTGTATACTTTCTCAGCTGCTCTTATTGAGAGCTAATTTTTCCCTTGACCCTGTAGGGCTACACTAGAGAGGTAGCCACTAGTCATAGGCAGACTGAAAACAGGAAAAGGCAGAGAAAGATGGTGACTGAGAGACCGCTATTGTCCGCCATTAAAACCAAGGACAAACTGATACTCTTCAATGACAACGTCAAAACAGTCATCTTTAGAAATGTACTGCTACTATAAATCTACAAATCTTTTCAAAATAAGTGTAACATTTTCAGGGGGTAATGGGAGGATTTAGGTTTGTTTGTTTCCGCAAGAGACTCAACACACCTCTTCACGATCCACCTCGACTAACGACCTCAGTACATATTTTCATGTCATACAGTAGGTTATGCTAATAAAGAACAAATTGTTCATAGATTATGGAGGAAAGAGGTGCATCATTTTCATGTTGTCCTCTTAATCCTGGTGGTGGCCCCCAGACTTTAGCCCTCATCCACCTGATGAATGTTGGCCTCACCTTGACAAATGTGATCTTGCACTGGCAGACATCACTGCTTGCGTTTTTGATGGCAATCTCTCCATAGTGCTCTATCCAGCGCTGTCCACTGAGAATGTTATGTATGCAGGAGGTCACCTTGTTCCACTCATAGCAATCACCAAACCTGAAGGAAGAAAGAAGGCACTCTCAATGCATTGTGAGGTGGCACCTGCAGATGGTGGGGCAGTTCTAACTACAAGACAGGAGTACCAAGGAGTTCAGGGTTAGTCTTTCTTGAGAACGCTTGCTAACTTCGAGCTCAACTCACAAAAAAAAAATCCTTTTGAAGGGGAGTTTTTTCAGCACGCACAGAGGCCAGTAAGCTATTATACAGAGACATTAGGTAAAGTGTATTAGCTTACAAGTATCTTACAATAGCTGACTAGACCTTTAAGTGCCTTAGCCATGTCTTACCCAGGCAGAGTCACATGTGTGGTGCCAACAGGTACAATCTCCATCGACTTTCCCCAGAACTTGTTTTTCCACCTCATGTCTACAGAATAAATTACAGAACAACAAAAAAAGGTTCAAAAGTTACGTTTAACATATTTATGGATATTGTGCTTGGCTCAAAATAAGCTATAGAAGATTCTTTGACTTATTTAGGTTTATGTAATCTCTTTGCACTTTGAGCTGCAACTGCTGTATTAAATGTGCTATATGAATCAACTGTATTATTTACCTTGCCAAAAAATGAAGTTTTTAGACTCAGCGTGGCAAGCAGAGATAGGGGGGTGATGGCTGACCTGTGGAAGATAATTAAAAATAAGTGAATACTTTTAATAATTAAAAACAACAAAGCAACAATCGTAATGTGTCATCATCTACAATTACGACGGAAACAGATATTCAGACATACCTGCTCTGCAACAAAACGAAAGTCCTTCTCTGGCCGATCACATTCGTAGGTCTCTCCTAGGACGGGGTTGAAAGGCTTTCCCCCTGCTCTGTAATAGCTGGAGGCGTACCCTGATACAGCAAATGTAGCTATGCATACCTACAGCATAAACAGGACAGAGCTTTCATTGTCATGGACTAGATGTTATGATAATTTGCTAGTAACAGAACAGTCACATTTAACTGAGACATAACTCAATGAATGAGTCCTCATTAAATTTTAAATATGAAAATGAAAAAAACAAACAAACAACAAAATAGCATTGAGAACCTTGTGGTCTTCAAACTGTCTGATCCATTTGAACAGTCCATTTTAAATAAGCTCCCTTCTGCACCCATCAGTTTCATGTGATTTAAACGATCTCTACATTTCCACATGATGGGGCTCAGTATTGGCACTAGACTGGGTGTCATTTGCGTCAGTCTGATTGTCTGACTGATACTGTAGATGCAATGGGCTGGGGAAAGCGAGTATTTTTTCATTACTTCCGCAGTCTGATGACTACATTAACGCATAGTCATTTTGTGACCATGTGCCTCCGCAGGAAGTATTTAAACACCTCCCACACAACAGTGAGCCATTTTTACCCCACAAGCAATCTCACAAAAGAAACTACACATTGCATCAGCCTTTCTGGCTATGAGGTTTATATTGTTATTACTGGTTGGTAAGTTTCACTGACTGATCGTGATGTGTGGCATATTTCATCTCAATTAATACAGATCGCGTCAATGTTCAGTCACGTCAATGTTTCTCTTCTAATATTACTGATAAACATATGTTCATGGTAGGGTAATGAGTGGGCATTCAAATTAAACTGAGAATTTAATTAATTCATAAACATTTTAAAATTGGTGCTAATTGATTAAAAGGCAGGGTAGGTAGTTTTCGAGAACTCTTGCTAATAATAGCCCTCCGCGCGTCTGTGGCGTCACTCCACACATTGAAACACATTGTGAAGCAAAGCATAGTTCTACGGCTTTGTTGATATGAGCGGTTTTCGCCACTTTGTTTATGTTCTTATTTATGACGCCAGGGCTGCGTAGAAGTATAAGTTATTTTTTTCAACATGCAGACAACGGTAAGGTGAAATACAATTTTGTGTATTTGCCAAAACATGTTTTAGCGTACACATTAGCTTGCAATAGCTGACGATACCTTTAACCGAAATAGAGGTGCCAAATTGGTGTGTTCCCAATATAAGGAATGCTTTGGGTTCTGGTGTGGACATGTAACCAGGCCACTCTTCACACCTTCTGGAGGAAGGTGTGTTCTTAACATAGCCACCCGCAGGCACACACCACATCTCACCCATAGACTGTATAAATTAAAGGACAATCCCTCCGTCACTGTTTTCTCAAGAACCGGTCTGAAGCTCGAGCTGTGCTGGCTCTGGCCGTCGCCATCTTTGCAGTATGTGACTCCACGTGTAACTCCTGGCTTTGCAAAATAATGGGATTAATGTATGGTTTACAGGGTTAGGGTTAATAACCCTTGCAATAATATTCATCTCCCATGCAGTTATCACTAATAGAGTATTGTGATAACTGCATGGGAGTAGAGAGCTAGAGTATTGACAACAAAACGGTTGTTCTTAATTTTTTCTTTAGAATTTTTTTTCTGCTGTAAAGTCGGACATTAAAAACAAGGGGGTCTATAGGAATTGACTCGCTTTTGGAGCCAGTCTCAAGTGGCCATTCAAGGAACTGCAGATTTTGGCACTTCTTAGCTGGATGATAATGTATGAAGTTTATATTTTATGTATTTTTATATACAGTATGTATTATACTATATGTATTGTCTCGTCTTTGCTTGGACTCTGAGTGTGTAATAAAAGGTTGTTTATAGCATTTTCTTCTCAGACAGCACAGTGTAGTAGAGAGGCATGAATCAAGAGATATATAGGGGAGGATTGGGAAATGACCACGGGCCGGATTTGAACCCGGGTCTCCCAGGACACTTCAGGTCTATACGGGCAGAGAGGTTTGGTTAACACGTGCACTACAGCTCCACCCAGATATGATTGACTGATTGATCGACTGATCGATGGATTGACAGACATATACGTTAATTTGTTCCTCAGCACCAGAGGTTTCCGCTGGGTCTCACCATACGCTCAAAGGGGTCCCGTGTGCAGGCGGCCCTCTCCAGCAGATCGCTGTACTCCAGCTCCTCGCAGAGCCTCTGCAACGTGTTCAGTGGCTCGTTGAGCTGTACCGGCATGGCCACCTTGGACAGGTCTTTGCCAATGTTGTTCTTCAGGATGTTCCACAGGCTGACGCTGCTAGTGCTAGGACTGGCCGAGGGCAGACAGGACCGCCGCCGGCTGCCGGGGAGCGCCCCGTTCTCCACAACGCCTGGGAGAAGCAGAGGAACACATTACGGCGGCCATTATACTTTATAGTTAAATTGTGTTTTTTGAGCTGTAAACTCAAAATTTCTCAGATTTTACAGTCTGAAAATGTCTCTACACTTTTAAACCCGCCTTGGAATTTGCTGGTACACTTGGTCCGCTCGTGCGTAATCAAAATCTATTGATGTTCACGGGAGTTCCCTCTCAGCCCATCCCCTCTACTTGATAACGCGAACGCTCGTATTTGTATTGTTCAAAGTTGTGCAATTCAGGCTCAGAGCTGGACTGCAGTTACACTTTAATTAAATGCAGGGTTAGTCATTCTCAAGGATGCTTGCTAACTTCGAGCTCAAATCAAAACAAACTCCCTCAGAAGCACCACCCCACACATTCAAAAGCATTGCAAAGCCAACGGCATTGTTGTTGTAAGCGGTGTTCCTATTTGCGGAGCCAGGGCTGTGTAAAAATACCAGTTTATTTTTTCAACACACACAGCGATATCAAAATTCAAGGAGATATTTGGTGATTTTGACAAAAAAAAATATTAGCTCACAATTAGCTTACAATAGCTGACCATACCGTTACACATCAGGGGAGAACAGATTAATGTGTTGGCTCCTTGCCTAATAAACCAACCAGAGGCTTTACATTTATGTTCCACCCAGAATGAATCAGTGTTTTGATGCACACAAACACGCTGTCCAAAATATGAACATGAAATATATGTAACCAGAAACAACACTGAAAAAGAGCTGTCATTGTAATAACACAGCACACCTGACTGTGGTCTCTCCATTTCTGTTTCATTGCTGAAGTTGTCCATGGAAATGTTGTCGCTAATGTCACTGATGTATGAGTCATCTTCGGATGCCTGTAAGAGACGAGAGCTCGTTACAGCCTTTCAGATGAGCCATAAGGCAGACATGTAACAATCCCCCGGGCTAGTCTTGCTCTGCAAACTGTCAAACATCAGGGATGTAATTCATCCGGGAAGAGCACTCCCCTGAGACAAAGGGTTCCCCTCTATATTTTTAGATAAGAGACACTTCCAAACGTTCTCCTATGCCAGGGGTGGCAAACCCTGGTCCTGGAAAGCCACTGTCCTGCATGCTATAGATGTCTCCCTGCTCCAACACACCTGATTCTAATGAATGGGTCGTTATCAGGCTTCTAACGACCCATTCAGTTGAATCAGGTGTGTTGAAGCATCTACATTTTTTTAATAATTTTTTAACAAGGATTTTTAATATGATTATGGTCTCTTTTATGATTATACTGTATATATTTTATATACATGTAGCATTTGCTTACTTTTATACAGTCTCATCATACATTTTATATTTTATATACAGTAGCCAATGTTTTGAAATGTCACATAGCATAATGCAAAACATATAGCCTATGGTAGAGAATTTTGCAAACATTTATAGCATACATAGCAACATATATAGAGTTTACACCTTGTATAGCTTAAACTATAGTATGATTCAAGAATCGAAAGTCTGACATAATTTCCCTATCTCCAATAATCTTCTACTCAAGCCACAGCAGTGGTAGCAGATGTGTTAAAATGTTTACTTACCTCATTTTCAGAGGAACTGGCAGAGAGCAGAACCTCTTGAGCATCAAAGAACTCAGACAAAGACTCTGATACAGAAGCTCTGCTCTCGTTGGATATTTGGTGTACCAGGGGATGTGATTCATCCATGGAATTCTGTTTCTAAGAGACACAATGTGCAGAAGTCTGTAAGAATTCTGTGCGTTATCATTTGGGCCAGTGGTGGAGGTTTCTTGTGGAATATTGCAACATCTGTCAAATAAAATGTGTAAAAAACATGTGCACACCATGCCCTGTTAAAATAACTGTTCGTTAAAATAACTTAAAAAAACAACAATAACTAAAACTAACTCTTAAAAAAAAAAAAAAAGAAACGATTTATCTTCCAAACAAAAACAACAAATACTGTACATCAAAGTGAGCAGGTTGGTTGCTATCCTTTCCTCCACAACTCTGAGAACCAATTAGCAAGAAGATTATCTCATGGGGGGAACCCATTAGCTTTGCACTGAACATTCAACACATTTCCAGGGACACGATTAAGTGGATCACTTTCCACTCTCCGGTTGGAAATTCAGTTAAGCAAGAGCAAGATTTCTTAAGGAAAATGGATAGCTGGACGTTTGGATGTACTCTATTCTCGAAAATGCACTTTGCCTACAATACTATGTACAATGCTTATTACAAAACACACAAGTGAAATGTTCTATAAGAGTGCTGGGCAAAGTGCTTGTTGAAAATTACAGAAACAACTCTGTTCTGTTCCATTTCATGCTTACATTATAGACCGTATACATGACCACTATCATTAAGTATGCTGAATGTGGAAGATGGCACAACAAGGCAACTCATTCACTCTGTGGTACTTTCCAGCTGGTTTGTGGTGGGAGAATAAAAGACAGACATGGTCATAACAAAATCATAATGCCAAGTTGGGAGCGGGGGTGGTAAAGCGTGCACTATTACACGCACCTGCAGGGGGCTACTGCAGTTTATTAGCACTGTGGGCTCTACGATGAGAGACTCGGCATGAATCTTGAACAGGCGCTCTCTCAGATCAGAGTTGTGGGCTATGGCCTGGAAAAATAATCGTGCAATGACATAGAGCTGGACAAATGATGCAGTCAGCTTGGACACTGGATGGGTGGAATGACATGTATTTCTTATCAGCCTTACTATAAACATCTGGATATGGTGCAAAAACATAACCCCTACATTATTAGTAACCAAAGACGTAGCAACCAAATGTTACGTACGGTATATGATCATTAATGTGAAACCTCAGATAGGAACACACAAAGTAGCTATTAATAATAACTTCTGTGCGAGGAGCAGCAGTTAGACTATAAAGGGAACAGACAACTAGGCTATTTAAAGCTAAAGAATGGGTTGGTGAAATAAGCGCTATACAGATATGCAAAGAGCTCGGGCTGTAATCCTTCATATGAGTCCGTCTATCGTGGGCAAGGTAGGGAGCCCTGTTAGCGCTTAACAGACTGGTGAGACGGTGAGCGGCGCAAACTACAGTAAATGGGACAGAGCCGATGCTCTTTCAGGTACAGTTGTAGACACATGATTGTACCCTCTGCACCTCCGCTCTAAAAGGACTGTCATCGCTGCCACCACATGTCTGTGCCTCTGGTGGTGATGTGGGAGGACAAGGTACCTCAGCACCGTGTCACATCTGAAGCGGAGCGGAAAAAGAACAATCTATTTGTGGAGAATGAGCGTGTGTGTGCGCAGTGTGTGTGTGTAGTGCGTGTGCGTGTGTGTGTAGTGCATGTGTGTGTGTGTGTGGTTTGTGTGTAGTGTGCGTGTGTGTGTATGTGAGTATGTGTGCGTGCATGTGTGCATCTGTGTGTGTGTGTGTGTGTGTGTGTTCATTCACACACCGTGGCGAGTGCGTTCTTCAAACCCACAACCTGCGGTGAGGTAGGCGGTGGGCATGTCTCATGGTCCAACAGCAACAGCTTTAACCGGTCTCTCTCTGATGTCAGCAAACCCAGGGCAGACATCATGGTGCCATGCACTGCAGACAGACAGGTGGATAGAGCGGAATGAAGCTCAGATTAAACAGGAATAACATTCCCTTCAATGGTTTAAAGTGTAACTGCACCCTTAAATGAAGTAACAGGATTGATCTGTGATGAGACACATCAATGTTGGTGTTAATATTGTCAACATTCCCGTTTTTATACAAATCTGCATTTTACAGGTTGAAAACATTACTACACGTCATATGCGTTATAAATCACCCCATGACCTGGCTGGTTTCATCTGTACACTTAGTATACTCGCTCATACGTCATCAAATTCATATGTTAACATTAATGTTAATGGGGGTCCCCCTCTCAGCCCCTCCCCTCACTAATGTACACTGGATGTATTTTTCAGAGTTGTAGTGGGTGGAGTCAGGCTCAGAGTTTGGGTGCAGTTACACTTTAAGGAAGGTACCTTCAAATACCTACATAAAGTGGAATAGGTTTATTATATTTCTCTTACATTACAATATTTATATATTAATATATATTATAATATGTCTCATTTGTAATATCCTGTCTCTTAATCCTGTTTTGTGTTATTGTTGATATATTTTAATTTGACCATTTCATCCTCGGTTTCTTTATAAATATATTCGATTGTAAAGCACTTTGAGCTGCAGTCTCTATATGAAAAAAGTACTAGATAAATAAAGTTTATTATTATTATTATTATTATTATTATTATATAATGTAGTTTCTGAAAACACTATGGTGTTGAATGAAAAATAATACGGCAAGATGGCACTGACATGTTTTGGGTCTACAGTAGCACTAGAATGTCTGAGGCATTTTAGCTCCTTTGTCTAATCCTTTCCTTGGTAAGCGATTATATATATTAATATTATGGTAATGAATAGAATGCATAATAGGCATGCAACTTCCAAGTCATAATCTATTGTCCAATTAATGTAGTGCAAAGGGTCTTGGAAACAGTAACTGCACCATTGTAATTTGTCAGGAAATAAACTGGTTAAGACGTTACCTTCTTTGATGCTTAAAAAGTCGCATTTGTTTATCTCATTATGGTGAGCGCTTATGACGAAAGCTCTGAAAATAGAACTGAGCAACCTTTTCACCCTGTCAACGTGCCGTCTTCCTCCTCTTACATTTTTGAAAGCTCCAATGCTACAGTATTGAATGATTGTTGCCCTGCTCTAACGCTTAAGGTAACGGCTTTAGCTTTACCCATTCTATACAAATATTGGATGCTATTATGTTGAAATTACAGTACATAATTTAAAATGCATCGTCTTCGAAGTGTGGCGAAGCCCCTCTGCAGTAATCGTCTGTTGACATGTGTGCTGTCATCTGAGCTGACTTGCCAAAGCATCTCATGTTGTAACGCTGGCAGGAAGAATGTTGAAAAGGCACGATCTCAATGAATATAAACGGTGACAAACTGTGAAAGCTGCACGGTTCCACAACTGTTACAACCATTAACCCTATCCCCACTATCTCTCTGTTCTTGGATGAATTGACAAAACCTCAGCTCCTGAGCTGCTAATACAGCATAACATTTACATAAAAATTACTATAAATTCCCTGCATGAGTCATCTGTAGTTTATTACACATTATTAGTATTTTAATCAACTGCGATAGATCCGTCACTCACAAGTGTTTGCTATGCGGCAAAAGTCCTCCTGCAGTTTGCCCACGTCGATGGGGGACTCTGGAGTCTCGGGGTAGGCCTTGTCGCTGCCCAGCGCAGCAGTGGAGAGGTTGGGGTTAGAGGCATGAAGGCGGAGAGAACCAGTGGAGATGCAGCTGGGAACCTGTGGGCCGTGAGATACAGGAGGACGGTTGTCGCAAAGGTGCAGGTAAATATACTGGAATAAGAAATGGCAACTCTCATCACACACAACACCAGCTGACTGTTCTGTAGCCACCTGCAGGGTTGCTTTAGCATCTTTGTTGTAGTTTTTAGAGCGCCATTTTCTTTGAAGCCTTTTTTCCTTCTTGGGACTGTCAAACGCAGATGTCTGGTGAACATGGGAGAGGAACGGAGGCGGGTAAGACACTTGGTAATCCTCCTTCTGAAATTCTACACAGGATGTCATGCTAATGATATATTTTCTATATTCAGTTGTGCCTTACTCCAGGGAAAAATAAATGGATCCATCATCGGGAACAATAACAGCAGGCTTAAATAATATTACTTTAGGAAAGCATGTGGCACGTTAGATTGAACTACATAGAATATATAACCCTCCCCACTAATAGTAAATGCAATCTCGACTATAGAACACACCATCAGATGCTAGTGTTATGCTGTTTTAGTGTCTTATGTACTCCATAAACAGTTTGACATATTTCCCTCAGGTCGTCATTTATGTCCAAGATGTGCCAAAAAGACACCATGTTCCTATTATTCCTTTATTCATTTGATAAAAATGATATTTTACTGCATATTTGCAGTGTATTAAAATAGCCATTCCTGAATTAGCTTTGTGAAATGAACGAGTGCTGACCTGCAGGGCTTGGAAGGACGGCGCAGAGTAGGTCCGATGGAGGACCTCCATGCTCTGCAGCAGCTGGCTGAGCTCCAGCAGGTAGGACTCACACAGGGACAGGTCTGCCATGTGGAAGCAGGGCAGAGGGGAGGGGTGGGAAGAGCAGAGATAAATACATAATAAATAAATAAAATACAGCTCACATCAATGGCCTTCATACCTTGGTTAGTTGTGAATGCTGATTAAAGTTAGTTGTGACTGCTAATGGTAGTTAGCTGTGACTGCTAATGGTAGTTAGTTCTGAATGCTAATGGTAGTTAGCTGTGACTGCTAATGGTAGTTAGTTCTGAATGCTGATGTGTAGTGTTCTGCTATTTTCCAGTGCATGCAGAACGTGCC